>JAHPZR010040412.1:5000-37587 GCA_019787425.1 Platygyra sinensis | reverse complement strand
ACGAATGTTCGCTACATTTTCAAAAATACCCCATAAAATATTATTTACTGTCAGACCAATACACGAATTAGTTGATTCTTGTTGTTTGTTCTCTCTTAAACCAAACTGTAAAATGCAAATTCTTCCTTCGTCTCCTCCGTCCTACAATTAGACGTACTAAGCTGGAGGCTAAGTCGAACCTAACGGTTTAGTTAGCCTCAAACAAGATTATAACAGTTACCTCATCTAGAACAATGTTATTCATATTTTTAATAAGAAAAATAACGATGTTGTTGCTGGTTGCGAATGTAACAAGCCATTGGTTTTCTTAATATGTCTGTCAAAACGCTTTCACTCGTTGGGAATCTTATAAGATGACAGCTTGCTTATTGCTAGTTATCCATGACTGATAAAATGTTCCTTTTTCTTATGAAAACTCTTGAGACTAAACCAAACTGGGACATAGCCGGGTAGCTTTACTACTGAAACTTTTGTGAATTCAGTTCTCTAACTGTGTTTGTAACATGGCCTCCAGTTTCAGGGTCAGCGTGTTCCTGTGGATGCCGTTTAACGGAACCGCACGGGATGATCACGTCATCACCGCAGCTATTTTCCCGCCCGGGTCGCTCCAGCTGCACCTGGGTCATTACCTTACCTCAGGGCCACAGGGTGCATTTATGGTTTGACGCCTTGAAGATGGACGGTGATTCGATCATTGTTCGAGATGGAAACGATTCGAGCGCGCCCAAAATAACAATTATAAAGAGCGATGATTACAAAGAATCTATAGTTTCATCTGGAAACAATATGTACTTGTTTTACAAACACAACGGACATTGGACCAATGGAACTCGGAGAGGATTCACAGCCTCGTACAAGACGGAAAGTAGAACTGAAAGTAAGTGACGCAACACATGTGTCAGACAGCATCTATTCTACACCTGAGAACTTCAAAACGCAGCTTTATTTCAATAATTAGGCCTGACGTGATTCAGTCCCTATCCGAGTGCTCCAGGGCTTTTCCCTTTTATCCGTCTGAAACGTGTCGCCTCATACCTCTTTCAAGATTTCGAGAAAAAAACCGACTGTCAGAAGTCCACCTATCTATTTTATTTCTAAGACATGAGTATTTATTTCTGTGACTTATCGCCATAAAGTTTTTCTCATGACAGGGTTTAATGTTTTAAATTGCCGGATGGTATTATGCTGGCATAAAATTGTTCGTCACTTCGACTTCTTTTTGTGTCAGTCTTATAAATTATGCGACATTCATTAGTTCACCGGGAGCCACAAGTAGTTTCTGCTTAGGAATACTAGAGACTGCTTTTAAGTTATTCTGTGCCTATATGATTATTTTTATTGTTTTGTTATCAGCAGAAGCCGAACCGGTCGCTGTGGTCCAAAGAAAGACATTAGGAAAATCTGAACTTGTTTTCCTCGGCGTGTTTGTATTCGCTGTGCTTGCGTTTGCAGTTCTTCTGTTCATCGTATTTACCAAATTACGTCGACATCACAAACTACTTCCTCCCTCCTCCGGAGGCAGTTCAAGCACGTCAGAGTCTACGCTAAGGTCCACGGGAACCTCGTCTCCTCTTGATGACGAGGCTTCTAGCAGCGAACCTTTCAAGAACGTTCATAAGCAAAGAACTAAAAGCGATCGGAGAAGATCGTCGCATAGAAAACGAACACGAAGGACAGAATTTCTTTGCGATGCGGATCGCGTCCCTCGTTGCACTTGTGGAGAGATTTCCGAGCTGGACTCGGTCTCTGGAAGTAACTCTGCTAGCGATTTCTCACCTGTCAAGGTGACTAACACAGTTGAGAGAGTACTGGTAAGGAATGACATAGATTGTGACTGTCCGGAATGCCTCAGATACGAGAGGTACCCTGTTCCGGGATGTCCCGAGTTTCGAGCCCCCGAAAAAAAAATATTACGGGGATTGGATGTTGACTGAAATGCCGGCAGAAACACCTTGTCACACAGATCATCGTATTTATAGAGATACATGTAAAGGTTTTGTGTAAATAGTGTTTATAGTCTAATTACAATTCATGTTTGGTTCAGTGAAGTACTCAGTCGACGGATTGTTTGGTTAGGTTTCCCAGGTTAGAACCGAGCGCATGTTCTCTCTTGCAATCAAGTGCAGATCAGCCTGGCCGGATTCTGGCACCTTCGGATATTTCTCTTACTGCGCCTTTCAATAACGAGCGTGTGGTAATCAAATCGTTGCACCGGCACAACTGTGCTCGGCAGTAGTCGGAAGCTGGGAGGAACCGCCGAACATTTGATTGACGGTAGCGACAGTTCATTTGTCGGTTGAGCTTTGAATTTTAGAATCCGTATGTCATTTGACCATTCATCCGAGCGATATCTTTCGTCACTGAGTACTTTGCTGATCAACGAGTTAACTGTGTATAGTGAGGTAGAGTTGTAAAGAGGACGCTTTCGATGTATAGTTTTTAATTTTCAAAACTATTTAGAATGTTAGGTTTCAGTTTGATTACCCAGGTTTGAGGCCTTGTTTTAATAGACTTGGTGGTCATAAAGGCGTTACACATAAAAAGATATAATAATATATTATACTAATAATACTAATTTTTTAACGATTATAACTCTCCAAAGAAGCAGAGAAATTAATTCTACGAGTTAAATCGAAGGTTGCAAACCTGATATATTCATTCAGTTTTTGAGTGCACTGATACACATTTATTCACTTGACTTTACTGAAACAAGTCTATTTTAATATACTAATTAATTGTATAATTCCTAATAATTTCTACGAGTAATAATTATGTTTGCCCAAAGGTAAAGCCAAGTTTGCGGGTAAATTCGAAATTTTTTCTTCGTGCGAGATCGTGAAAAGCAAACAAAATTACTCACTCGTAGAATTATTAGAATTATACAATTAATTAGTATATTAAAATAGACTTGTTTCAGTAAAGTCAAGTGAATAAATGTGTATCAGTGCACTCAAAAACTGAATGAATATATCAGGTTTGCAACCTTCGATTTAACTCGTAGAATTAATTTCTCTGCTTCTTTGGAGAGTTATAATCGTTAAAAAATTAGTATTATTAGTATAATATATTATTATATCTTTTTATGTGTAACGCCTTTATGACCACCAAGTCTATTAAAACAAGGCCTCAAACCTGGGTAATCAAACTGAAACCTAACATTCTAAATAGTTTTGAAAATTAAAAACTATACATCGAAAGCGTCCTCTTTACAACTCTACCTCACTATACACAGTTAACTCGTTGATCAGCAAAGTACTCAGTGACGAAAGATATCGCTCGGATGAATGGTCAAATGACATACGGATTCTAAAATTCAAAGCTCAACCGACAAATGAACTGTCGCTACCGTCAATCAAATGTTCGGCGGTTCCTCCCAGCTTCCGACTACTGCCGAGCACAGTTGTGCCGGTGCAACGATTTGATTACCACACGCTCGTTATTGAAAGGCGCAGTAAGAGAAATATCCGAAGGTGCCAGAATCCGGCCAGGCTGATCTGCACTTGATTGCAAGAGAGAACATGCGCTCGGTTCTAACCTGGGAAACCTAACCAAACAATCCGTCGACTGAGTACTTCACTGAACCAAACATGAATTGTAATTAGACTATAAACACTATTTACACAAAACCTTTACATGTATCTCTATAAATACGATGATCTGTGTGACAAGGTGTTTCTGCCGGCATTTCAGTCAACATCCAATCCCCGTAATATTTTTTTTCGGGGGCTCGAAACTCGGGACATCCCGGAACAGGGTACCTCTCGTATCTGAGGCATTCCGGACAGTCACAATCTATGTCATTCCTTACCAGTACTCTCTCAACTGTGTTAGTCACCTTGACAGGTGAGAAATCGCTAGCAGAGTTACTTCCAGAGACCGAGTCCAGCTCGGAAATCTCTCCACAAGTGCAACGAGGGACGCGATCCGCATCGCAAAGAAATTCTGTCCTTCGTGTTCGTTTTCTATGCGACGATCTTCTCCGATCGCTTTTAGTTCTTTGCTTATGAACGTTCTTGAAAGGTTCGCTGCTAGAAGCCTCGTCATCAAGAGGAGACGAGGTTCCCGTGGACCTTAGCGTAGACTCTGACGTGCTTGAACTGCCTCCGGAGGAGGGAGGAAGTAGTTTGTGATGTCGACGTAATTTGGTAAATACGATGAACAGAAGAACTGCAAACGCAAGCACAGCGAATACAAACACGCCGAGGAAAACAAGTTCAGATTTTCCTAATGTCTTTCTTTGGACCACAGCGACCGGTTCGGCTTCTGCTGATAACAAAACAATAAAAATAATCATATAGGCACAGAATAACTTAAAAGCAGTCTCTAGTATTCCTAAGCAGAAACTACTTGTGGCTCCCGGTGAACTAATGAATGTCGCATAATTTATAAGACTGACACAAAAAGAAGTCGAAGTGACGAACAATTTTATGCCAGCATAATACCATCCGGCAATTTAAAACATTAAACCCTGTCATGAGAAAAACTTTATGGCGATAAGTCACAGAAATAAATACTCATGTCTTAGAAATAAAATAGATAGGTGGACTTCTGACAGTCGGTTTTTTTCTCGAAATCTTGAAAGAGGTATGAGGCGACACGTTTCAGACGGATAAAAGGGAAAAGCCCTGGAGCACTCGGATAGGGACTGAATCACGTCAGGCCTAATTATTGAAATAAAGCTGCGTTTTGAAGTTCTCAGGTGTAGAATAGATGCTGTCTGACACATGTGTTGCGTCACTTACTTTCAGTTCTACTTTCCGTCTTGTACGAGGCTGTGAATCCTCTCCGAGTTCCATTGGTCCAATGTCCGTTGTGTTTGTAAAACAAGTACATATTGTTTCCAGATGAAACTATAGATTCTTTGTAATCATCGCTCTTTATAATTGTTATTTTGGGCGCGCTCGAATCGTTTCCATCTCGAACAATGATCGAATCACCGTCCATCTTCAAGGCGTCAAACCATAAATGCACCCTGTGGCCCTGAGGTAAGGTAATGACCCAGGTGCAGCTGGAGCGACCCGGGCGGGAAAATAGCTGCGGTGATGACGTGATCATCCCGTGCGGTTCCGTTAAACGGCATCCACAGGAACACGCTGACCCTGAAACTGGAGGCCATGTTACAAACACAGTTAGAGAACTGAATTCACAAAAGTTTCAGTAGTAAAGCTACCCGGCTATGTCCCAGTTTGGTTTAGTCTCAAGAGTTTTCATAAGAAAAAGGAACATTTTATCAGTCATGGATAACTAGCAATAAGCAAGCTGTCATCTTATAAGATTCCCAACGAGTGAAAGCGTTTTGACAGACATATTAAGAAAACCAATGGCTTGTTACATTCGCAACCAGCAACAACATCGTTATTTTTCTTATTAAAAATATGAATAACATTGTTCTAGATGAGGTAACTGTTATAATCTTGTTTGAGGCTAACTAAACCGTTAGGTTCGACTTAGCCTCCAGCTTAGTACGTCTAATTGTAGGACGGAGGAGACGAAGGAAGAATTTGCATTTTACAGTTTGGTTTAAGAGAGAACAAACAACAAGAATCAACTAATTCGTGTATTGGTCTGACAGTAAATAATATTTTATGGGGTATTTTTGAAAATGTAGCGAACATTCGTAAGTAAAGTATGTGATTTCATCAAGAAAAGGCAATTGTTAAAACTAGGCATGCGTTATAATAAAGCAAATCTATTTTTATACCTGGACAGGGATTGAGTGCGCATGACCTTGACATGAGTGCTTTTCCCGCACACGTTGACGCCTTGTCCATTGACGTGCTCACGCTTGTACAGAATCGATACCGGTGTTGTTTTCCCTGACCACAAGAGCTAGAACACAGTCCCCAAGACGACCAAGAACTCCAACCGTCATAATTCGAGGTACCTGCCAAAACAGGAAAGAGGTTTTCTTTTTTTAACTGTCATTTTCCGCTTGATTAGTCTAAACTTGTCAAATTTAACTTTGCGTGGGACCATTATGAATAGAATGAAACAAGAGTGGCACTTGAAAGTAGACTTTGAGAGACTGCCAGTTTCGTGTTTCTTGTTTACAATAAGCCAACCTATGTACGTGCTGTTTTTATTAAGGCGGGCACGTATTGATTTGTGCTAACAGTCAAGAGGCCTCGTGGTTAACCGCACTAAATGAATGACAAAAACTGAAAGCGGGCCATATCTGTCATTAATCACCAGGCGCCAAGCGTCTACCGTGAAGTACTCTTGCCACGTTTTGCAGCTCAGGAACGTTTTATGATTAAAGTTGGGACTTATCAAATTTTTATATAATATTTCCTTCTTAGCGGGCTATTAATGTTTTCGGTATGTCTCAATATTTTAATCGTTTCCATGGAATATGAATATTGAATTGCTGTTTCTCAGGCGTCCGACCAACATTATACTAAAACAACTCTTCCTCTTCAAATCTTGCCAACGGGAAAGCCGATTTTAAATTTCTCGCCTTGTTTTTTTCTTTGATTGCAGCAGTGTGTTGTGCTTTCATCAGTGAAACTCATTCTTGAATAAGCAATGCAATTCTGTTAATTAAGATTGCAGCGTGCCAAAGCATATAAGGCGTTTCTTCATCTAATGGAATCGAATTATTACGTAAAAAATTTCAATTATTATTACATTACAACGGCCACCGCATTGCTTGGCTTAGGGTGAGCTCTGTTGTGTTTCTCTAAAAATATGTATTATTACTCCAAACAATACGCAATATAAGACAATTAAAAACCTTGGGAGGTTTTTGAACTATATACAAATCATTGCATCTCAAAACAGTCCTTAAATAGTATATTTTAACAATCAATTTAAGAACAATTTGCCTGACTATTTTGATCCGTTTTATAATAACCTTCCAGTAACATTTAACTTCAGATATACACCTCACAGTAAGAAAAACCAGTGAGCTAAGTTCGATATTTAATGATTCTTAAGAAACGGAAAACGAAATAAGAATATTAGGTCACAAGTTAACTAAAACGCATGTTAATCTAGCGAATGACTAAAAATCTAGCGTAAAGAAGCGCTCTAAATCAGGTCGATTAGCAACACATTTACTTCGTGTTAAGTCGTTTTGAATCAGTACTACTGGTGTTTTATTAAGCGCCGCGCCAGATTAAAACCGATTAAAAGATATCCCTATTTTTGTCTTGGTCGGGCAGCTTTCGATTTTCCTTTATATTAACTGATTAAATAGCAGATATCCTGGATATCGTTCACAGATCTGACCAGCAAGATAAATTATGTATGAATCTTGCGTTCGCCTAAAAGCTTTCGTACTAACTGAGAAAAACACTTCATGCATGGTTCACATTATTGTGTCTAAGCAAAGTGCTAATTTATCAACTATTCTGAGTGCTATTATACGTATATATTCACTGCAAATAATGGCTAGAAGAGGGTTACGACGAAGCTATCAAGGAACCATCGGAGGCTGGTGGGAAAAAAAGTCAGTCAGTTCCTGCTACAGAAGAAAATTTGAAATTTCAAATGAGACATTAAAAACGTTGAAGAAATTATTTCAACATGGCAGTGATTTTAAAGCGAACTGTGTATTTAATGAAAACAAAAGTAAAATATTGGCTCATGATATAGGCGCCACACTGTCTAGCCATAAGTATTCTTAACGATTTTTTAAACCCTAAAATAGCTTTAACAAAGTCATCTTTCCGGTTTTTTATGCCTCGCTTAAGAGGATTGAAAGCTTTTGTAAATGTCTTTTGCCAAATCTGGATTACATAACCTTCGAGACTACTTCGGCCTTCATGCGATCAAAAAAATTGCATTCGTGATGTAAATTTAGAAGATTAAAAATCACACAGTACACCAGATTGCGTGACTGTGGTAGTGACAGTACCAAAGCAACAAAATTCTATTAAAAACTTGCTTCTTTCTTTAGAAGCTTGAAAATTTAATTTTCTGCATTTTTGGATACTGAACAGCCATACTTAAAAAAGGAAATCTGAATGTTGGGCATAACCTACTAATGGTATAAAGTTGCCATTAAAAAAAGACAATAGGGAAATATATATTTTTTCTTTTCTAGCTCTCTCAAACGTTTTAACGAAAAATCAGATTTTATACTTGACGTTATAGGATTAAGAATACAAATCAAAGAATTGGCTTCAAATAATTCCCGTTTGCTGCCATTTTTGACGACCACTCGTAATCTAGTCTGATTAAAACTAAGATCTCAGACGACATCATGGACGACGAGCTCTTTTTCACGAAATCCAACCACTTGCATTCCCGCGCCAGGGTTTAGCTATTGTAGGGGGCCCATTTCGTTAACGCCGAGTTCGGCAATTCTTGAATGTATAAAAGCTAACTTTGTCGAAGTATTTACAATGTGCTATCAGCCTTTCGATATTAAATACATTTGTGATAGTCTTATCTTTCATTTCCCACTTAGTCATAAAAGGTTTCCCTAATTGTCAGTTGAGTTTTACAGCCTGTTTCATATTCTTAACTTCTTAAACGTGGGTCCATGCCTTAAGTCTCTATCTCAAGGGCAAAGTGACCTGCTAATATTCCAGAATACCGACAAGGTGTTTAATACTGAACTTTTCTCCTCTTGTTGAACATCGTAAAGGGATGTTTTACTTATTCTGTGGAATGGGAAAGTGTTTTTTTATGATTAAACACTGCATTTCGCCGTCTGCTGACATTGCTGTTCTTTTAGCTTCTTGTCGTCAGTAAAACGTTTCCTGCAGAGTGGTCAGTTGACAAACGGAAATACGAAATATCCAAGGGGAAAAATACTCAAACAAGCGCGACGTTACCATACGAATTGCCAAATAGCATAGCTTCAAATAGAGGGTTAATTATCAGACTCAATCTAAAAGATGTAAAGGTAAGCCAACTTGGTATGGCCATTATAATATAGAACACCGTATGGTTTTCATGCTGGAATGAACGATGTTTCATGAAATACAACTTAGAACTGACCAAAAATTCAAAAGCTCCAGTACGATAGTCAAATAGCCAGTATATTCACTTCCGTTGTACTTCCAATTATGTAATACTTCCGAGAGTGGTGATTTTACTGCTAATAAACGAATATTCTTTGCACATAATGCAGAGAGATTATTGTGTAATGTTTATTACGCAATACTACATGGACACTGCTCCTCCTAAGCTCCTTATCACGTCCATCAGGATTATTGGCCCTTGCATCTCACGTTCATTTTTTCACAATTCTTCTAGATGTATTATCTCCCAGGTGATGTGGCATCACAACAAGTAATAAAGCCCTTCTTGAAAAATGCACAACGAATAATTTAATGTGTATTCGAAACACTAACTTACATTTTAAATTTTCGTCATATACAAAACGATATGGTAAACAAAACTTGCACTGACCGCATTTTAAAGTTTGCATTTGGTTTGGTTTAGTGTAATCCTATTATCTAAAAAGATTACCACGCCCAGGGCACTGACGCTTAAGTCAACCACTTCTTCAAGAATAGGATAGTATGCAGCCCATATAGATTGACACTTCAAAGTTTTTGCCAAGTGCACAGAACAGAAAAAAAATAAAAATATACATTCTGCTGACTGTAGTTAAAGTTTAATGCCGTTGAAAATTCCGGCAATTTGTCCTGTTGAAAGCAACGCTTTAAATATAGTAAACGAGAGCACAAGATTTTTACCACAGCAAGCAGAAGTGTCAATATTTATTCAGATTGTACTCTAAGATAATCTCTTCCCGCCTTTCTTCTTTGCACAAACTCGAGGAATAAGAACAAGCAAAAATCACGCTACGAACACTTCAGTTTTGGCGGGAATCCCTGACACGACTTTGCGGCCAATTAAAGGTCACGCCACAAACTGATGGCATTTACTCGGGCATTTACTGCCATTAATAACCTTGCTACAATCTACCAAAAGCTTAAAATGTGACCACTAATTGAACACGAACCTTTCCTGTATCTTCTAGAAAAGGAATTTGACATAATTCCCGTACTCTAACCGTATTAAATCATGCGTTAGATCCAAGAGACACTTTCAGATTCAAAAGGTCGTTTTTAAAAGCAGCCAACAGTCACTGGTTTAATTCACACACGAACGACTTCAGAATATTACATTAGTTATCGGTGTGATCTTTTAAGATATCCATTTTGTGACTGCTATATCAACAGCAGTACGCTTGATATTTGCGTTTCTTTCTCTTCTCAAAGCTATGCTTATTCGTACTTTAGTTGCTAATACACATTCAATACCGGAAGTAAAATGTGACAGAAATAAATCACCTTTCTTCATGGCTGTCTGCGGTTAAATACCTTAACATAAACACGCCATGTCTTAGTCCTATTTTTTTTGTCTGAAAACAGTGGGTAACCTTCACCATATTGGATGCTTTATACCACAGCTCTTTGTCACGACAATAGCTTTACAATAAACGAAGAAAAAATAATAATATTGATCAGGCCGTGTGTAAGCGGCAAATAAACATCATTGAGACTCTTCGCGAGGACCACCAAAACGATTGGCCTGTTGGCTTTAAACATGACCACTACCGAGCGTGAACCGATGGCTATACAAAAACTAAAACAGGAAAGCAATTAAAAACAAGGCATCGGCACTTTTGTGCTTTTCATACGCCACATTGAAAGGGAAAATGTTTGTCGTTAAGCTAAAACTGAGAAAATTGAAAACATGGGAATTTATGAACCAAACTCGGCAAAAAAAAACAATGGCACTTCAAGGACAGGGAGTTTGGTCCAAGTGGATTAAATTTCGCAAAAAAAAAAGAGAAAATTCTCAATTATTTGACTTTTAACGTGAATCGCCCCACTTTAGAAGAAAGACCTCAGATCTTAGTCCTTATAAGACAAAATAATGATTAGAAGTGTTGTTCCGCATGTCATGTTCTGAAATGGGGCAAAAGATCGAATTTAATCTGCACATTCCTGGTCAGATTATTTTCACGAACCCGACCGATAATGTCGGAAAGGCAACAATGAAATACGTGCCCTGTTTATCCGTACCCAACATGAATTTCCTGTTGGCCAAAAAAAAAAAACTGAACTCTTTCTGGCAAAGGTGAAAACCAATAGCATCATTGGAACGTCACAAGTTGACTGGATCCGTGATCAAACAAGACCAAACCGCTGAGTATCTCATCCATGTTTTAGAGGAACTGATTGACAAGACAGCGAAAGCCAAGCGTTTTCTTTTCAAGTGGTACTTTGGTTTCGCGCGTCCGGTGTTGCTGTTATTTTGTTTTTCATTTACAAAGCGCTGAGAACATTCGCTAATTGCTTCTTCCCAGTCTACTTTCCTATTTTTAACTTAGTTTACTTTTGAGCCACGTTGTTTTGCTTGGCAATGATGGAGAGCTGCTGTTGTCGGCTCATCGCGGGAGACGTAATTGAATGTCGAGTCAATATTTGGGACACCTATTGTTCTAAACTTCTGCCGTGTTTTTTGCCAAAACTAGCCATGGGCACTCGATTCAATAGCCCGACCAGGTTGATTTGTCTTTTGTGAACAAAAACAAAGCAAGAATTTTCCATAGCTCACATTTATACTTATCAATGGATGCGCAACGTCTGCTAAAAGCTTTTCTTGTCCATGGAAATGAATCGAATCAATTATCAGCTAACTTTCCTGTTGAGCAATTTCCCTATGAAGCAAAGAATTAACAGCTTTTCGGAGTTGAGTTATACAATGGTGCTAATTGGCGCTTAATAGCTCATTGACGCCTCACTTCATTTTCTTTCCTTCGTATGTAATTCTCACATCATTTGTTTTCAATTAACACTAGGCACAGCACAAACTGGTTCCTGTTGTACTCAAAGCCTCAAAACACAACTCGACCAAACGAAGGGACTCCGGAAATCAATATTCCGTCCAAGAAAATTGTTAATAACTGATTTGTAAACACTGGTTTGCCCTCTAAAACCATTTTGTAATTTAATTTTGTCATTCTTGATTGCCGCGACAGCAAACAGTTGTAATCCACCAAGCTGTAGAACAAAAGCGCCTCTAAGAATAGATGTAACAAAAATAACCAGTACCAGGACCTCAAATACTTAGCATTTTCACAGTTCGTATTGCAGAAAACGTCTTCTGAACTGACAAGGTGGTAATGAGAATCTAACGCCTTTTCTACCTTATGACTGTTTTCGGACACCAACACCGCACTGAATAAAAACAGGAGAGAAACAATTAAACAGAAATTCGACGCGCTAACTTACAAAACAGAGTGCACACTTAGAGTAAAACAAAACCTTGGCGCAAAGGTAAACCATTAACATCGCTATATTTGCCAACAGAAAATACACTTTTGAATTGACAACATTCCACATCATTGCCGGGGTCAGGGGTTCGGACTGAATAATTGTAGTTTTATCGCTGATAAAATCACCGCTTACTTACCTGGGGGATGTGAGGGTAGACACAGCGAAGTGACTCGCACTGTCCTCTTGATCAGACTAGATTTCGTGACGTAATGAAAGCAGTATTCTTTGACATAATCCTTGAACAAGGCGCAAGGAAAGAATGCGACATCGTGGTCACTTTGCACGGTTTTTTGCGTGATGGGTGTTCTCGGAGTATCTGTCTCCCATGACTATAGCATCGTGGCTTCTTACATTCCGGCAACGCGGGTTGTGAGTATGAAATCATAAACGAATTTTTGCATGGAAATATGGTGCTTGTCGGAGTAGACAAAGTTTGATGAGCCCAATAAACCTGGATTGAATCACTTTAGCTAGCGTTTCGGTTTTCGACGGCCAGTCTGGTACTCAAAATAGTAGATTCCCTGTGTATCAAACACCTCGCACCGGAATCCCATCCGAATCCACGACCCCTCGCGATCGGGCTTCCTTTGCTTGCCATTGGACAGTTTTACGAATATATTTTCGGGTCACAAGGATCTTCTCGTGGCCTTTGATGTAGTATAGATTTAGTTTGTCGCGGGACTTGGGTAAACATTTTCTATTGTGCCGAATCCATAAAGAGTTTAAGCGGGTTAAGGCCGGTGTGGTTGTAGGTGTCTGCAGGCGGATTTCTCCCCACGTCAGGGTCAGCGTCTGCGAGATAAACGGCCTCAAACGGACTGTCCGAAACACGATACTTGAACTTGTACACGACTGGGTGGTCAAATATCTCGCAAGGCAGAATCACGGAAATTTCGCGGCGATCCAATACCACATATTCTATATGACGTCTCTTTGCTGTGTCGTCATCATAAACAAGAACACTGAGTGTTTTAGAGCTCGAAAATCCTGAAAAATTGCTGGGAAAAATGAAAGTACAATGTGACATTACCACCGAGAATGTCCAATGATGCAGGAGATAAATCCACAACAAGGCCTTTCAAAGGCTGCTTTCTAGAATCTTTAATATCTGAAAAATAAAAATAATTAAAAAGCATTTAGACATCTTGTGATGGTTACTTTCTTCTCGCAAGGACTGCCGTATATATGACATGTCTGTCATGTGTTTACGCTGCGGTCGGAAAAAGATAATTTACATTAACTACAGTTTAAACGCTCTTTTGTCGACTATTAAAAATAGAGAATCAGACGCATCCCACGACAATTAAGAAAAAATGCCGACGCTGTTCTCAATAACACTTGAATCTTGTTCTGTGTGGCTCTGCTTGCACTGCTAGAATTCCACTGAACTTCAAAACGCTTTGCAGCGTTATAAAAAGAGACTCAAACGCTACTCAAAAGGCTGATAGATGAACTGTTGAAAGCAGATATGGCTTACCATCGGCTGCTGATGAAAGAACGCCGAAGGCAATCAGGAGACCACAAAGAAGAATCGAACATGTTTCCATCGCTCTTTCCACTTCATGGAATGTTTGTTGTCCTGAAATTGACAGGAATGGAATGAGGCAAGAGCATGCGGACTCCACTTAAATCTTCATGTGATATGTGCCCGCTCACCGTCGGGAGTCAAAGCTTTGCTTAAAACCATTTAAGACATATAATTAATTGTCCACAATTATATTGTTACATTTGTGCTGTAATATTCAATTAGCATTCAGGCCTGTTGTGTCCTTTGTAGGCCAAACAATGACAAACTCGGGGCCAATAAGAGATTGCTAATTTACTCCATAGAAGCTCTAGCGTTTGAACAGATGTCCAAAGAACATAAACGCACGAAAACTAAAACGTAGGAAAGGGTAAGAGTATTGTTAAACGTCTTCGAATAATTTTAATCGCATTGTCCTAGGCGCGCGGGGTAGGTCGCAAAGCAATCTATCTCTTTTTACTTCCATTTACCTCCTGCCGGCTTGCAATGTTTACTTAACGGATTTAACTTCTTTCGTCTACGTTTGTCGAACAGATTAGTAGATTGTTATGTTAGCCAACAAAATAAAAAAAATAACTCTGATTTTGATGCAGCTGATATCAAACAGAACGCGACCACAATCCCTTTCTATCTTATCATTTACATTCATTAAGATATTGCTTTTTCCAGTCCGTATGCAAATTTAAGCTTTCTAGCAAAGTCGTTTTTCACACATCTGGCAGCGTCGGGTGAATCGCTGCTGTTACAGACTATCGCTCGACCAGAATTGGCGATTCCAATACGGTTAATTTGTTGCCAAGAACGCGAAAGCAGCTCAAAATGAGCGCAATTGTACAATCCCTTTTGGTCATCGTTTGGGTGACTGACAAATTTCCTAATTGAATATTCTGTTTTTACAGTAATTACGGTGTGACAATACAATTCCCTCCCGAATACGCCCCCGTGTTTGGGTTTCCAATGAGACACGTGTAGGGATGTATTGAAGATGTCAATCTAAATCTTGATGGTTGGCTGCTAGTCGTGACGTTCGACGTCAACAGAACCATTACAGTTTTGTCTCAACAAATGGAAGCCTTCCAAAAGCATCCGTAAAATTTTCAATAAACGTCCCCTCCTTCGCATAACAGTTTATGAACACACACAAACCGAAGCTAATTTCGCGTTCCTATCGTCGGCTTAGGTCGATTTCTTGGATTAAAATGCATCTTTTGCCTCCACTTAAAATCGTTTGCAATAATTAAAATGTTTGAATGGATTACGAAAATTTTGAAGGTAAATTTTATGCAAACTACACTGCCGGGTGAGATAAACAACTTTAAGGCGGAGCTGGTTTTTTCTTTCCTTATTCAATCATTCGCCAAAACACATGCAAATCATCGGCAGCGAAATACTATAAATAAGATCAGGTTGCTAGCCTGTGTCTGAGAGAAGGTCACGGAGTTTCGCAGTTCGATCTCATTCGCTTTAGCAACAAAATATTGAGACATGCATGACATAAGTTTGTCTCGCGCATCTTGATAATTTCGAAATTTCCTCCAAACTTGCTCAGCGCTGGCGCAGAGTTTTCTAGACATTGCCGAACAATAATTACTGAAATATGAAGAATAGCAAATACTTTAACGGCTTAGCGTCCACCGAATTTGGAACAGCTTCGCAAAAGCACGCAAAGGCTCTTGAGGATAAACAGCATAGTAGCGTGCGTGTTGCAAATCGCTTTTCACCGCCGTATGTTCCATTTCACCAAAAATACAAAAATACACAAACTCACTTTCTTCGAGCTGCTTCCAAATTGAGTTTACACATAAGAAAATCTAACGCCATCCTACCTTGGCCAAAACACAGCAAGACCTCGCAGTAAATCGCCTAATCCGCAAATGATTGTTCGCCGTGTTTACCCTAGCTGTTTTTCCGTCCTCGATCCAGCGCCTCAGCACACAGCCGTCTACGCAGGTAGAGCTCTTGCGAAACTAATTCCACGTTTCATGTCGCGAAAAGCCCACCGGCTAAAATACGCTCTCAGTTTAATGTCGAGTTTTGCACGATGAAGGTCTTAATGGCCAAGGGCTTGAGAACCGTGGTTACTTTGCTCTGTCGTTTACGTCTGTTACCGGAAACATACCGCACGCCACTGATCATAGGTGTATCTTTCATGGCTTATATCTCCCATTAGATAAGAGTGCACGTGGTCAAGTTATCATTCACGGGGCTGATTTACATCAAAATATACCATGTCTACTTTTGACAACGGCCGGTCAAGCTAAAGTGCATTTGCTGTGACAACTTCTATTGTATTTTGATGAGGTGGGCGGTGAAGTTTAGTAATTCGTCCAATAATACAAAGGCGAAAACTTGTTCTGATGGACAACGTATCAACAGTGTTTCACCTTGGGGCGTTTTAAGGAAACAAGGCTAAGGATCTTCATTAGAAATTGTTCCAAAATTTCCAACAAGTTTCTTTGATACTTGACAGCTTTGACATTTTCCTGTACAAATCTCGGGGATAAATTTGCAACTCTCGCTTTGTAAATTCATGAAAACCATTTTCGCCACCTTATCCATTTACATTAATTTTGTTTTAGAAATATAAGCCCGTTTCCATCAGCTCTACAACGACCTTATTTACGTTTTTCTTTTATTTTCATCAAAATAATAATAATCAAAACTTAGATATTCTCGAAAACTAATACATACATGTATTTGCAGAAATAAAGAAAACATGAACCAGGGAATAAATTAATAGAACAAAACTCAAAATTCGGAGACAAGTGATTAATTGAGGTAAATGAAATGATTCTTTGCGGATAAAAATGGGTTGTCCTAGCCGTAAAATTAATCTTCTGTACTGGTGTTTCTTTAAACACGCGAGTTTGATTTAAGAACTAAATGTGGGGCAGTAATCATGTGCTCAAGAAGCGCCAAAAACGCGGGCTGGATCAGTTTTCAGAAATACAAAAATCTCGAAAGCAAGCTCTGGACGCTGAATAAAAAACACTGAAGTACAATTTTCATTTTCTTTTGTAGCAAAGTGGTTTCTAGATCCATTTGCGTCAGTAGACATGTCAGGTATAGCCGCAATTAGTGACTGAAGTGGCACGATATGTCCATCAAATTCCTATTTCGTATGTATGACAATCTAGAATATACAGGTTACGCGCCAGAAAGTCTGTGTAGAGCTGAAGTCTTCTGTTCCTGTGAAGAACTTGCTTCCGAGACACGCTGCGAAGATGTCAAAATCGAAGCAGACAGATTTATTTTTTGTCTCTCGCGCTTTTAAAACCACCTGACATGGTTGACATGTGCCATGAATTTTACAAAGACACTTGAAGCTTAAATATTTAACACGGGAACCACAAACTGAGTAATATAGCACATCTAGCAACGAAATGTGAAGCCAAGGTCGGCAGTAAAACCGTGATATGTTTTAACCCAATTAATCAGCAGTTGGGTTCACCATTCCTGTCAAAATCATGTAAATGTATTGATGCTGAATAAATTATTTTGGTGTAGTTTGAATGTCGTGCAAGGTCTTTAAATATGCAAGAGAGAGAGGTGATCTTGGTTACTTCTATGGCCGGCACCTTGGCAAAAATAAGCGATTGTAGAAAACAAGCGTGTGATATTTGCCTTGTGTTTCGACGCAAACCAAACAGCAGTGTAAACAGTGACGACATGCAAAGCAAATATCGCGTGGGGATTGCGCCAACAGTGAAAAGAAAAATAAAATGAAGTTCAAATTTACCTTAGGATGGCAAGAAGTCCCGAAACTTGTGACAAACCGCGCTCGTCCTTCGCTTCTAGCTCGGAAGAAGGTATAAAAATTCTCTCCAGTAACGATTATAAATCCTGGCTTGGGCAAACAAAACACCAGCTAAACACGATACTAAATAAATATTTTCAGACGAGAAAAAGCAGCACACATCGGGATTGCAGGATGATCCGGCGAAAAGCATGCTTAATAGCGGATGCTTCCATTAACTTAGAGAAAGAAATTCAAAAGCAGGTCGATCTTCTTATAATCCGAGAAGATCTTGTCGCTGTATGACTGAATGTAGATGAACGCTCATAACGGGTCTTATTAAACTAGTTTTCATTTCCGGATTACTAAGTTGGTGCAAGATTGGAATGAATGAAAACGATTGACCAAAGCTCTGTTCCGATCACCTTTATAAAATTCTCTTCTCACAGGCAAAGTCAATGCCTCCGGAACAATAACTGCTATTTGGAAAACGGACTGATCAAGATGCTAAAGCCATGATTGTTCCAATTTTCATCATAAACCTCGATCGACTGCGTGACTCGACCACACAATGGTTGCCAAAACTCTTCGCTTCCACTTAAATTATAGAGCATTTAAAAGGACAACAGTGGGCTTGGTGAAATTGGGACGCGGTTTTATGATTTCAAATTTTTAATTCGCTTCAGCCTTGCGACATGAATTAGGTGCTTTAAGGTTAATCCTTCGACTTAACTAAGTTAAGGATTCATGTGAAAGTTTTTTCCGATTAGTCACCCAGCACTTTATCCCATAAAAGCTAAACAATTCGTTTAGTAGACGTTAGCCCTCCGCTGTCACGGAATGATCTCTCCTGAGCATTCCTTCAAATAAACGTTGCCTGAAAAATGAATTATATCATAAACACATAGGGATTTTTGGTACAACGTATCCACACTTACCCGCTGTTGGTGACAGTACAGGTCGGGACGACTCACTTTGTAATGAGTCAGAAGTCTAAGTTATGTGTCAAGGAAAAGTCAATGGATCGAATTTTTTTTTTTATATGGAAACATTAACATTTCGTTTCATGACTTTGCATTTATGAGATGGTCGATTTCTGCCTAAAATATTACTCCGAATATCCGCCCCAATATCTGCCGACAAGAAACCTAGACCGACTTTTCTTGTCCGCCTTCTTGATTCGATTCTTTTGATTCACTGGGTTTGGCGCATGTTTACTGTCAGATCCGAAATCTCCTTAAATAAATATCTATTAACTTGTACCATTTGTACTTTCGTTTACATCGTAATAAAAGTAGTACGATAGAACCATTTTATTTAATTCATCTTATTCGAGTTTTGATTTAGTATCATGCGTTAAACAAGAAAGAAATTATACCAACTGCTGTTGATGTCTAGACATGATGTAAACTTTATGTTATTTTTTTAACATCAGCTGCAATAATTACACCACAAATAGTGTACACGTCCCTGTTTAATATTAACATTAACTGACAGTTGGATTGGAAAATAGGATTTCTCAAACGTGTTCCAATTTCTAAGAGTTTCCCAATGAGATAAGGGTATTTTGTCACGTCTCCAAATTAACCAGGCCAAAAATGATGCCCTTGGTTTTGAGGGAAACCGTGATTCGATATTCGTCTTGCTTATCCCCGTGTATTGCATTGTCATGATAACTTGACTAGAACTTTGCAAATATTATTTACTGGGTTCAAGGTTCTTGTCGAGAGGAAAAGGGGATACCGCTGAGTTGAAGGTTCGCAGTCTTGGACTGTTGGTGTCTTTTCATGGTGAAGTGTCTACTTTGGAAACTGTACAAATCACAGGTTTCCTGTAGGCTTTTGTTCATTATGCTTTTATTTTCCCACCAAACTGCTCCACTTTAATGCTCCATTTTTTCCACTAAAACTGACTCGTTTTACCCAAAAAAGTCACTAAAATGCTCAGCTAATGCTCATACATAGGGGTTTTAAATTTTCAGAATAATAGTTTAGAGCAAGAGAAAATGAGGGTCCCCTAATTTTCTCTCTTCAGAGTGCTTAACAGAAACGTATACGTAGTATAGCAAGTTAACAACAACGCGGCGTAAAAGTTTTAATACACTGGAAGATAACTCTCTAAATGATCTGTTGTTCTGTTAATCCTTTTTCCCCTTTCGGTGATATTTAAGTGAAGAGGTTAAGTTTAGTGTTTATTTTCTGGTAAAAAATAATATTTCGATTTCTATATACTGTGGAAAAAAATATTATTTTCCGTGAAAATGCCACTAAAATTCTCGAATAATGCTCAATGCTTTTGTCGCACTAAAATGCTCCAAAAAATGCTCGCATAATGTACAAAAGCCTAGTTTCCTGTAGCTGGTTCCGCGACAGACGTTTTGTTCGTTTTGATTATTTTTTCGCTTATTTATAGCAGATTACCCGTTGAAAGCTTACTGCAATTCATCCAAACTCTTCTCACTGCTGGAAGTTACTCATTTTGACGCCAATTTTTTGCCGGAGATCGATTTGGTGGCTTTCTATTTCATCGGCAAGCCCATCAATTTCGATCTTCTGAACGCCGCGACTTCACTGGCTTATACTGATGGCCGATCCTGGTCAAAACTTTTTCTCCATATTAAGCTGTGAATATATCGGCTGGCCTAGTATTTCATTAGGGATTATTTCACATCCTGAACGTCAAAGCAATTTATAATCATCCAGTGAATAATGGTGTAGTTAATTTTGACAACGGAGGCAGCAATAAATTTACGACGGAGTTCAACATTTAGTCAGGAAAATGTGAATTTATTGACTTAAGTACCCTTAAATGTTCGCACAAATGAACTGCCATGCTATTTCGTACAAATAGCAAAACTGCTATTTCGTACAAATAGCAAAAGCATATTAATAAGAGATGTCTAATTAACACAGATATAGACTGACTCGACAATTTCTTTTTCCGCTAGGACTGCGAAATTCAAGTTTTATTCAGAAAGATTAAATGATCAGTTATTCTCTTCGTTGTCTGCCAAAAACACTTTTATTCAGGATGACTGGCGCCATATTTCAAGACAGCGAAACTTTATTAATCGTAATATGATGATTGCACAATTTGTTAAGGAAGAAATGCATAGTGCCATTAAAAGTTGAACTTAGTTGTCTAATTCTTCGATTTTGGATTGTTCTTTGAATGAAATCTAAAAACGTATATATACAGTAACAATGCAGAGAGGAAGCCGGTACTGATCCATCGCGAGAGGGTGCCAATACCACAAAAATAGTTGGCTTATTTAGCAGACCGACGTTTAAACTAAATGCCACCATTCAGAACTTTACAAGAGCGTCAGTATTAAGATGTAAAATCCCTTCCGCCCCTCAGTGAATGACGTAAATCCTGCGGTTATCAATCAGTTCGTGCGTAGGATCAGCAACCCGTTGTGAAAAAAGGTTTTTTTAAGGTGCTTTAATTTTTAATTCTTTACCTTTGAAAATTATGCAGATAAGGGTATTATTTAGGGAGTCCTTTAGATCATTTTTTTGTATCATGTAGTTAACATAAAAAAAACTTTAAACCGTCCAGAAAGGGCCAACGGACAAATTAACTTGAAGTACCGGAACCTGGTAGGCTCTGATCAGCAAATGCCGAAGCTTGAAGAAACTGAAATTAAAAAGGCTGACCGTACGGTTGGGTTTAACAGTATTAGCATATTCGTTACAGAGTTATTTCTACCTTTTCATCAGTTTTGTCGTGTTTTCGTTTAAATTTTACATTTTCCTTTTAAACAGAACCCCTTTCGTGATAATAGCACTCATGTACTGAAGGGTTATACTGTATAAACGCTCGTTTTGACTATGACTATGACTATGGCTATGGCTATGGCTATGGCTATGGCTATGGCTATGGCTATGGCTATGGCTATGGCTATGGCTGTGGCTATGGCTATGGCTGTGGCTATGGCTATGGCTATGACTATGGCTGTGGCTATGGCTGTGGCTATGGCTGTGGCTATGGCTGTGGCTATGGCTGTGGCTATGGCTATGACTATGGCTATGACTATGGCTGTGGCTATGGCTGTGGCTATGGCTGTGGCTATGGCTATGACTATGGCTATGGCTATGGCTGTGGCTATGGCTGTGGCTATGGCTATGGCTGTGGCTATGGCTGTGGCTATGGCTGTGGCTATGGCTGTGGCTATGGCTGTGGCTATGGCTGAGGCTATGACTATGGCTATGGCTGTGGCTATGGCTGTGGCTATGGCTGTGGCTATGGCTGTGGCTATGGCTGTGGCTATGGCTATGGCTATGGCTGTGCCTATGGCTGTGGCTATGGCTATGGCTGTGGCTATGGCTGTGGCTATGGCTATGACTATGGCTGTGGCTATGGCTGTGGCTATGGCTGTGGCTATGGCTATGACTATGGCTATGGCTATGGCTGTGGCTATGGCTGTGGCTATGGCTATGGCTGTGGCTATGGCTGTGGCTATGGCTGTGGCTATGGCTGTGGCTATGGCTGTGGCTATGGCTGTGGCTATGGCTATGGCTGTGGCTATGGCTGTGGCTATGGCTGTGGCTATGGCTGTGGCTATGGCTGTGGCTATGGCTGTGGCTATGGCTATGGCTATGGCTGTGGCTATGGCTGTGGCTATGGCTATGGCTGTGGCTATGGCTGTGGCTATGGCTGTGGCTATGGCTGTGGCTATGGCTGTGGCTATGGCTGTGGCTATGGCTGTGGCTATGGCTGTGGCTATGGCTGTGGCTATGGCTGTGGCTATGGCTATGGCTGTGGCTATGGCTGTGGCTATGGCTGTGGCTATGGCTGTGGCTATGGCTGTGGCTATGGCTGTGGCTATGGCTGTGGCTATGGCTGTGGCTATGGCTGTGGCTATGGCTGTGGCTATGGCTGTGGCTATGGCTGTGGCTATGGCTATGGCTATGGCTGTGGCTATGGCTGTGGCTATGACTATGGCTGTGGCTATGGCTGTGGCTATGGCTGTGGCTATGGCTGTGGCTATGGCTGTGGCTATGGCTGTGGCTATGGCTGTGGCTGTGGCTATGGCTGTGGCTATGGCTGTGGCTATGGCTGTGGCTATGGCTATGACTATGACTATGACTATGGCTATTGCTATTGCTATTACTATTGCTATTAGCTTTCTGTGTCTAGAATGCTACGACCCTCCCCCACCCCCCACCCCCCCTCCCAAAAAAAATGGATAACGGAAACCAGACAAGTGAGTATATTTTGTTTATTTTTTATTTTTTTAAAAAGTAACATTTTATTTCATCGAGCGATTTCATCCTTCGTTGGTTTAAATTCCATACAACGCTTTGTAGAGCGCTCAAATTCTCAACGGCCTTATGTGTAACACAACAACACGCACTTTAGACAGTCAAGTCTCACTCGATACGCGCATTGCGCGCGTCCATATTAATAAGTAGCTTAAGTACGCGCGTTTCGAGACGCAGACGGCAACCGGAAGAGAACATTTCGCGTGCTGGGAAAGTAATTGTCTCCTAGATTTTTATACTACTCATTTCTAATGGTGAAAAGATACTTAGCAATGTGAATGTGGTTGTGTACAGGCAAGTTAAAAGTGAAAACAGCTCACTTGCGGTTACCGTCCGCGTCTCAAAAACGCGCGTGCTTAAGCTTATAAAATATTTGATCGATTCTTCGAATCGTGAGTTTGGGACGACTGCCATTTCAACCGTTTCATTCCCGAAATCAAGAGATCAATTCACCCTATAGATTTGATTCTCTTGGTCCCAAAACTTTTATGTGACATCCCTCCATACAACGTTTGTTTGTCCGGCAGAGTTTTGCTCAATTAACTGTTTTTTGTCACTGAACAGGACATTTGATTAGTGCAGGACCGTGCAGGTGGACTCCACTAATTCGAACTTAGTCATCTAGAATTTCCCGTTATTTCGAACTCAAAATCATTTCGCTTGAATATGCCCTATAATTATTTACTATATGCTGTTTCGAACTCTCACGATTTCGCACTATTTTTCGTTTCCCCTGAGAGTTCAAAATAGCGCGGTTCAACTCTACTTGTCAATGTACAAAATTACGTACGTGACAAATAAGCACTTTGCAACTTACCAACTGACATCACGGGACGACCTTGTGAGTGCACTCAGTCAGTACAGTACAAAAAACAGGCCTGCGGCACGCACAAGTTTGATCCAACTGATGTAGCAGAGTGTAAATTAAAATATCTGTGTAAAAATCAAAAGCAATTAATTAATAACCAGAATCCCAAATTTTAGAAAGAAAGTCATATAAAAGCGAATTAATGCGATAAGAAATTCGTCATTCCTTCGTCAGGATTCTCCGTGACTCGGCCCGTTTCCTAGCACGCGATTCCTAGCCTTGCTAAGCATACGAACTTAACTCACATGGGTAAACGATTTTTAAGTTAAAACACGCAGAAAGTTGATTAATGTTACGAAACAGTACTGAAATTAATTAGATAAAACTACACTATGTTCCGCTCTGTCCGAAATCTAAAAGATAGATATGTGTGTCAAAAGTAAACTCGAAAAAACGGTAACAGATCTCGTTTTAGACATGCTTCAAACCACTCACCGTGAGGGAAAAAATAAATCGGGACAGCGAGAGTTATTTCCCTGCCTCGTGGTCCGTCTGCAGGTACAAAGTGCTATGAAAATGACAAATTAATAACAACAATTAATTGGTTTAGGAATTGGACAAATTGATCCTCCCAAAATCAATCAACGATTCGATAAAGACACGAAATAATTAAGGAAAATGTTTATTAAAACCAGAGATATTTACCTAACCAGGGGAGATACCTGCCTTTCTCCAAATAAACACGAGTCACACCTGAGAGTTAAAAAACACGGTTAGATGCAGATCAAAGGAAAATTAATTTCTACCCGGTGGATTTGGAGCGAATGGCATGGTAGCAGGTATCAAACAATTGCATAAGTTTTTTTTTTTTTATCAGGAACTTTGTGGTCTTAATATGCAGAGAAATATGATAGGGAATTTGGTTGTTAATGGGTTTTCCCAATCCCATTAGCAATTGGTTTATTCGTGTAGCTTTTATCCCAAGCTTTTCTTTCCATCTTATTTTTATTTCTTTAATCGGAGCATGAAGAATGAAACGCTCACAAGACAGTTTGACCAAATTTTTGACGACAGGTTAAATTTTTCTGCTAGTTTGAAAGCTGCGGGATCTGATTCAGTCGTACCATGGTGCATCTTTCCGTCTTCCTGTTTGCTCATTACAGTTGCCAGTTTTAAGTTCTGTGGTGACAGGGCCATCGAAAAAGAAACGAAAAATGATCTGATTAAATTTCTCCCTCTAAAATGGACAAAGTTTAAATAATCGGCAGGACGTGCGATAAAAGTTTGATAGAACGATATATGTTAAACATAGTGTTTTTTAGTTTCGCATTGGGTGAGAAAGTATGGCATTTGCCTAATCATGTCAGTGGAACAAACAAATATTTTCTTTTATTTTTCCCAGTGTCAAAACCATGGTTTTCCGGTGGAGGAGTTCACTGAGACGTCTCAAGAAATGAAAAGATGCGTACTCGCTGTAAAATTGATCTAATAGCGGAGTTGCAGTTTGGATATATAACTTGCGAGGTTTCGGTAACTTGACACTTGTCAGTAAAATACACCAACATTACTTACAGCGTGGCACAAACTTTGATGCAACGTTTTAAAAATTGAACAGTGCACACATGAAAAAAAGATTACCAAGCTGTCTATAAACCTTCTTTGAACAACTGTTAACAAACGAAATAACAAAAAAATAATAATGTCAGTTTTGACTACATTCTATAGTAATATAAATTACGTGTTTTAATTTCAACACTTGACTGCTTGATCAAATTGCTAAGAAGGAGATATTTTTTGACAATTTTTAATTCAACCTGATCCGTGATCTGGGCCGTTATATTTTAGATGCTTCATCGAAAAATAATTACACTGGCGTGCATTTTGCAACGAGTTGATTATATCACAGACGGGTGAAAAGCAAACGACGACAAAGAAAGCCAACTCCCTGGACTCTTGAGACAACTACTTCATATATTACATTTTCTATATCCTCGGGTAATTGCTTGACAATTTTTTCGTATTCATTTTGTCGTCGTAAATTGCATCGCTGTAAGATTGAGGAAATTTCCCAGGAAACTCAAATAAATGCCTAGTTCACGCGACAGCTTTGTTTACTTTGCTCAAAGCAACGTGTTGCATCAACACTTTTGACCGTCTGAATAAACAGTTTGAAACAATCAAAGGCAGTGAAACTTGTTCCAGAATGATCACCAAATCGTTTGAAACGGGAAAAACTCTAGTTTGAAGATAAAACAGCTAAAAGATTATTTTAGCTCACGACAACTCAAGTCTCAAGTCGGTCGTTATTATTATTTCTACGATATAGTCGCGATTATGTAACTTTTCCATTTATCCGCATTGTCTCAAAGCACACAGTCCTGTCGATGATAACAAACTGAAAACACGCGGACGGCTATTCAACATGAAATATCTGTATTCGACCTGGACGGTTAGATATAAAACGGGCGCTAATTTTGACTTCGCTCCAAGTCAAACCAACTTGGCGAGTTTAGGTTTTCAACTGAATGGAAAGTGAAAAGTTCAGTTCAGAACAAAAAAATTTGGTGAATATTAACCTGCCCACTCACCTTTTTAATTACCACAAAAGAATCATCGCACGACTGAAGTGGTCTTGATACGGGAAGTATATCGCGAAGCAGCCGTCACTAACTCATTTGAAAGTCAAACGGCCGGCTCGCTAAATTTATGGAGCTTATGTGGGGTGTAAAATTTTCTTAAACAAGTTGTTGAGTAACCAAACGTCAGTTGGGGAACGCATTCATAAAAGTGAAAAAAATAGTTTGCGTTTTCATGAAATACAAATATAATGAAGATCTCCAGGAAGTCTTCAAATCGAACAAAAAGCCTTCTCTTGCAATCGAACGCCCTGAAAACAATAAAAAATCTCCTTTTGAACAAGATGATTTGATTTTTTGTGAGAAATTTTAAGACACCCCTAAGTGGAAAACACTGTTTAATATTCTAAAAGTTTGTATTATCATAGATGAAACCAAAGCTTTTTTGTTATCGATTTTGTTTTGCTTTTTTTCTTTAATTTATTCCCGTTTGTTAAAATAACATGGGGTTTTATTTCAATAAGAATTAGTTATTTGATCGGGACTACGTAAGAACTATTTTATTCAAACCGCCTCCAGCGCTGGACTTGTGATTTGGCCGTTGATTGTTTGCGCAACAAGTTCTCTGTTTTCTTCAGTGACAATTTGCAAAAAAAGACATTTAGGTGACATGCATACAAATAAGAAAATTAACAATGAACTAAAGCTGCTGTGTTAATTTCGCCCCAAAATTATCATAATTACCATAACCAAGTCCTGTGTGATCTATGGAAGGAATTGTTGAAAAAATTGCACTTTTCCTTATTTGTCATTAAACTGTCTCCCAGTGTTGTTGTCCATGCAATTTGCCGTTGATTATTTATACTTTTTTTAACAGAATAAGGAGAACAGGCCTTGCTGGAGTCGTTAAAGAGTAGTTTTAACTATTGTTCACCTTGTTTTGTTCACGGTGAAGAAGCTGGACTTCCTAAATTTTAAGTGCACGAGTTTTATTTTTCCGGATCCGCCACCTATTCGTATCACAATAATTAGTTAATAAGCTTCGCGCAGGCTTACTTCCCAGCTCCAATAAAAACTATATGACTCTTTGAACATTTAAAACGCAGTAAATATAAGAAACGTAAAACATTTCTGAAGCTACCCATTATTTCTCCCTGCTTGCTTCAAATCATCTTTGTTATTTTTTATTCAGGAACTTGTTATAATTAGCTTTAATCTTCCCCGAGCCCCAAATCATATCTTTTCACCTCACCGAGGCATGCAGATGAAGGCGCCTGCAGGATTATTCATGTTAAGTGTTCTAACGACGAAGGTCACGCATTTCCTCAAGATTCTGCGCATTAGCACAATATAAGTTTTAACTTGCATGTTACACATTTAATAATGGGTAACACTTTCTATCTACACAGATTAAGAATTGAAAGAAATCTATGTTGAACCTTCTTTTTAACGGCTCTGCAAGCCCAGCAGCAAAACTTTGCCTTTGACAAGTCGGAAGGGCAATTTCCTGAGTATACTATGATTTAGTTTTGCTCACGTTAATTGTTAAGTACGCGGCCAATTTTCTGAACACTTTGGGTCGCAGAAAGCCACGATTAGACTTTATGCAAAGGAAAATGATGTATTGTATGAAAAATCTCTCGCTCTGATGCTACTTTTCCATTAAATAAAATCCACCTTTTTAAATTGATTTTGCAATTGAAGGTACTAGAAGACGCGAAGGAACTGGGCAATTTGTTAACGGGTTACGTCTTGTTTAGTCAAGCATTGTCTTGTTGAATTCCAGAATCGTAACTCGCACTGTAATATGTATGTCAAAAGCGTTTCCTTTGAAAGGCATGGAAGCTTTTAACATAATGACATCCAGAAACTGAATTGTGCCCCGAGGGTGCTTTTTTTCTACATTTCCTACGATACATCAGTTTGTTTATGTAGTCAAGAGCCAACCTTTCTAATAAAATCAACAACTATTCTGACTTTTAAACTATTGCAGTGATCACTTGAGGATAATATCGAGATAATTTTCCTCGTTTTGTTGCTCAGTTGCCCTCGAACATTATCTGTGACCTCGGTAGTTAGCCAACAAAAATTGTGGTTAAATAATAACGGATATAGAGAAGGAAATATAGCCAAAAGTATTTACCCAACATATCTCAAAACAACTGGGTTAGTCTCGCTCTATTCACCAGCTGATAAGTTTCGTTATATCATGTTTACTTTCAGAGATAGCCATTAGCTATGCGATATCAGTGGAAATCCGCACGTCGATTAAACTGTCTCGCGAACCACACGAGCTGAACCAGAGGAAATAACTTGACACAAATCAACGTTGCAGGACTGGCATTTGTCACAAATGTTAGCTTGCTTTCAAAGGCTGGAGTGAACATCAAATAAACATTTTGAAAACTGTCCGGGCAGCTGTGCTGTGCTAATGGTAACATGATTCTCTTGCGCTAAAACAAAATCTGTCGTTCTATAATTTTTACCATAGAGTATCAAGAACGTTTTCGCATTTTCAAGTTGGTTTTTGTTCTCTTCTTTCTCTGAGAATACTTTAGATTTTTCATGATGCATCCTTCCTACCTTTCAGCCCGTTTTCCACACTTCTAGCTCTGGCATCGCTTATACGCTTGCGAGAAATGTTTAGATTAATTGTGGTCCTGTTTTATTCAGTGCAAAACTCGTTGAACTTGAAGGTTTTATTTATTTATTTATTTTTTTTTTTTTTTTTACAATTACTGACCTTCACCAATGTTCTTTTAAGGAAACTGCTTGAATCCAGTCCGAACTGAAGAGGAATAAAAAACAAATCAACTCAGTGAGTGCATAAAATTTATTCTCATCTCAACTGGGGACGTTCAGTGGAAAGTGAGTTTTATAAAACAACGATGATCTTGGCCGGCGAAAATGTGCGCAATATGAATGATTTACCTTTTGAATATGCTTATCAGAATAAACTGACTTGGTCCACGTTTGACGGAGTGATGGTGTGAAAAGTCTTCCTCAGGTTAATCAACAGTAATTTATATCTTTTCCGTTCGCTTTAGACTGCCCAACACATTTAGTCTTTCTCGTCGACGTTTCACTCAACTAAAAATGAATAAATTTAAGTTGATGTATATTTTCAAGACATTCATGTACCCTGGCCTTTAATGCATTATCAAGAAAATTGCTTTCACGTGTCAGTTCTGTTATAATTTCAGACAGGTGAAGTTACATTATGCGAAGAAAGATCATTACGAGCAAGACAAAAAAGAGCAACATCTGTACTACACATATATTTACTGTTCATTTGTGTCAGTGTGCTCTGGCGTTTGCGAAGTTGCACAGTTTTCTTAAGCGCCCTGTGGCAAACAAGTTGGGCCGGCAGCCGTTAAAAGCTGTCGTGCGTGGCAGTTCAAAAGGCTTCCTATCTTCAACCCAGCAGAAGGGGAGGGAATATTAGTAACCCGTTTGTAGTTTTAACTAATTCGGCCGGATGAAAACAAAACCAAACGGTGGAAGAAAACCTTTTTACAGACATCTTATGCAAATCTTTCCAAGCAATTATCGCCTTTTTTAGCGCAGAATTTCCTGAAGCGAGGGAAGGTTGTTTCATTATTTGGTCCAAATCTGATTCGGTATTGGTTTAAAAAGCTTTTTGTTTTTGTGAAGGATTAAAAACATGCTAGTGTTAAATCTTAAGTGGGTCTTGTGTGGTAGCAGCATTGAGTTTTTAACTTAATCCAAACGCGGAGAAACTCTTAAAATAAGAAAATGCTTCGTTTCTTTAGTATCACAGACTATATCATATTTGCAATCAATTGGCCATTTTCAGAGTAGCGTTGAAAAAGCTTAACTCTTCAGCTGTCATAAAACTTTAAAACGCGATTGACAAGTTGCTTCCCTTCAAAGTAACAGAACAATTAACAGGCTTGCGATAATCAAATTCCTTCCTTAAAAGCAATTACTGCCTTTTGCTCAGACATAAATTACTGTGTGAAAAGCTGGACGCTAAAGAGCGGAGTGCAGGGAAAAACAGCTTAGCCTTGAAGCTATACAACAAAACCTTATGATTATTTTATTCAATACCGATGAATAACTGTATTTTAACGTGAAAAGGGAAGAGAACTTGAAAACTCCTTTAAAGTTCCTGTATTGCTGAATTAAACATGGAACGCTAAATTAAATTCGCTTTGTGGTAATTTCAATGTAAGTAATAAAACGGCCGTGACAATCAAGCAAAAGAGTTGTAATGAGTAGCACCATATTGAGAACATGCGGCAAGGAACTTCATTTCTAGCGCTTTCCAAAAACATGCACTATTTGACCAAGGATACTTCAAAAAACGACAAGAGCAGTCATTGTTTTCAATGACAGCAAGTGATATTTCACGCAAAAACCTACACAAAATTAAACAGGAGGTGGTCCGCCAACACACCCTTTGTTCACCGAGTGCAAATTTTGGGAAGTGCAATTAGAAAATCTATGCGTCATGTACGGGATGAAAATTCAATATTACTTGAATTATGAAATGTTCAAGGTTTGATCGTGGTTGCATTTAGCCTTTTTGAACCTCATAAACGATGTGGCTGAATATAATTTTCTTTTACTTTTCACAAAGCTTCTCCTTACAATGAACAAGTCAATTTTTCGTGATTTTGCGCTAAGTTGGTTATTATTTTTTTAATTAACTCTAGAATTTCAAAATGAGTTTCGTGTATTGATTAAATTTTAAAAAATCGAGAACATCAATACAAAATACAGACTCTTTGCAAAGAAGTGCAGATTTTCTATAAAAAAAAAAACATCTCTGAAGGTTCATGGGCAAATCATGTGATTTCTATAGCAATTTGCAACAATAAATGTACCATCGCAAGTTAATTTTTCATAAGCTTTTTATTTGTTTTCTTTATAGGAGCTTGTTTATGCAAATTTCTCTTAGATTACTTGTTAATAGTTCTCAAGAACGCCATAACTTGAAACAATTCTTCATTCTGAATAAGCTTGAATAGAAAAAACCCGAACATCTGAACACGCCGCGAAGTCTGAAGACAGTCTTACCTTGTGCATGCACTAAAATCTACTGCAATATTCGACAAGCTACACCTGCGCCGACTCGTTCACCGAATCGTGACAGGTTTTGGCACTCTCATCGGTTTGTTGCTGTGGTTATACAGTTTTTAATACCATTTGGCTGAAATGAATAAAGAAGGAGGCATTATATATTATGCACTGAAAAAGTTGCCAGACCTGACTGAGTATAAAATATACTGTCCAGCATTTCAGGTCATTAATCAAAAATGCTAAGTCCAAAGCATGTCAATGCCAGAGCTGTATCTTGTAGCTTTGTTTATCATAAATTACCTAGTATTAATGCTACTATAATAAAAACGGTAGGCCCTTTAACTACAATGTAGTTCAACTTTTTTATAGACTTTTATTGTAGATATCTTATGAGATTTTTATACGTATACCTTATTTATGATATTTATCGATTATTTAATTTGAATCTTCCCTATAGTAACTTATTGTCATTTGCTTTCATTTTTATTTTGGTCGTGTGTTTTAGAAATGAGCCCCCTCGCTCGGGAGACTGGGCAACCCCTCCCCACGCTTTTGACATTCAATAAATTTCATTCATTTGTTCGTTCGTTCATTCATTCATTCATCCATCCATCCATCCTTCCATCCATCCAGTCAGTCAGTCAGTCAGTCAGTCAGTCAGTCAGTCAGTCAGTCAGGCAGTCAGTCAGTCAGTCAGTCATTCATTCATTCATTCATTCATCCAGTCATTCATTCATTCATTCATTCATTCATTCGTTCGTTCGTTCGTTCACTCATTCCTTCAGTCCGTTCATTCATTCATTCATACACAATAGGCACTCGTGTAGTAAACTCTAGAATAAACTAAGCATATCAAACGGTCATTGTTTCCAGCTTTATACAATACCGTCCTTACCGCAACAACTTGATGAACTCTTCTTGGTGTTCTTGATTATGGGCTACACAAATAAATAGCCGGCAAACTAAATTTATCTGAGTTTTATCTACTGTGTAGCTAGAATTACATAGCTCACTTCGTTCGCTCACCCATTCAACCCTGAAACTCATCAGGTCGAATTGTGGCAAGTCTAAAAGTTTTATCGTCTGTCTGATATACACTACCAAAAAAAAACAATTTCAATGAGATTTGTAAAACCAATATGTTAAGGGTGCGTTCGTTTGGAATCAGTCCGGAATAAGAATAATTGGAATAATGCGAGTAAGCGTTTGTTTGGGAGCTATTCTCACTCCGGAATAACTGGATTTCCATCCTGGCTATTCTGCTCCCAGGAGCAGAATAGCCGGAATATATTCCGGAATATATTCTTAATCCGGAATATCCCAAACGATTGTGAACGTGTTTTGCGGTGGACATAACTCAGTGATACCAACATAATATCTT
>JAHPZR010040411.1:32500-97019 GCA_019787425.1 Platygyra sinensis | reverse complement strand
TCATTGTCTGCCAATCTGCAAGAGTGCCCACATCTTCCATCAAACTTTCATCATCAGACGAATTGCTTTCAATGAAATTCAGACTGAAAGAGATCAAAAAAGAAACGTTACCTTAAAAAATTAAATAATAATTAATGAACAAAAGGTAGGGAAAAAAATAATGGGAAGGTTTTTCAATTTTCACATTAAAATCTACATGTACTTACTCGATTTCCTCAGACTCAGCATCACTATCATCTGAAATGGAGTCATCAGCATTCAACTGTTGGATGGCAGCGTTATATAGCTTCTTGTATCTGAACAAAACAAAACAATAACATGACTGTAGTTGTATTCAAACATTTTGCTAAACAATCAGTTTGTTCAATTGAGATCTTTCCCTCATTCACCATTTCTTCCTGTATGATACATGGATAAGAGGTAAAACCAAACCCCAGATCTAGTTGTGATCTGGTGGACACTATTTAAAAAGGCTGTTATCATGAAACAATTTCAAAGGTAGGGATATCATAATACTGTAACAAATTTTAAGCATTGTTTCTTGCAGTTACTAATAAACTGTTATTACATGTACTTCATGTGCAAGAGATAATATAAATTCAAAATATATTATCATGGGATCAACATGGGCTACTGACTTGGTCTATAAACTATTCAAAGTGCACTTTAATTTTATTTCATACCTCACAATTTCAGAAGAACTGTCTTCTGACTCCTCTGCTGATCCCTCATCGTCAGTAAAACGTGAAGAGTTCAATTTCAAATTGGAACTGAAGACAGAAATGAAATGAAATGAATGCGACAGTCATGACAGTAGTCATGAAACTGTTTGTGTTTTGGCATGCACCCAGATAAACCAGGCTCGTACTTGTATGCATACAATTTACAATACAGTACACAGACGGTAAGATATTGAAATACTGGAAAATTAGTAGTAAGAACAAAAACACACGTTTACTTTTCATGAGGTGTGGTAAGGTTGTTAGCAGTGCTTCCATCGAGGGAACATTTGACTGGACTTTGTTCTTGACAACCAACGATCGGTGATTCAACAATACATGGCTCGACCGAAGGCTTCACAGGAGTTGAGGTCGGTGGCCCTGTAAAAGAAACAATTTATCTAAGTCCAAGCAGATGATGAATAAAATTGCTGCTCGTATGAAATAATAATAAATCGACTACTCGTACCTTCACTTTCCACACTGACATGTTTTCGCGCTACATGTGAGATCGAACTTGAAAGGACGTCTACGCTTGATTCATCTCTGCAAACAAACGAGAGAAATCAAGTGGTAGTTCTTATCTTCACTGGAAGTTAAATTACTCAACAGCAACACAGAAACATAACTTACCTCCTACGAAATTCCAATGACAACAAATGTGCTGCGAAGGCGCTGTCAGTACAGGCTTCATATCCCGCGATAAATTTGGCCTGAAGCCACGATTTAAAAATGTTAGTTTCAAGGTAAATACGTTTGCGACATCTCTCCCACTCTTTCTTCGCCTCTTTTGAATCGCGAAATATCCGCTTTCGACCTGAATTTTTCCTTTTCCCTCCGTGACCGCCACCGCCACTAGTCGACGCCATCTTGAAGCTGGCGACTGCACAAAATGAAAAATTCCGCCGGAACTTTTCAAGATTCGATCGGAAGCTCACGCATGCGCAGCACATGACCCTGTCCCTTTAAGATCGCGTTTGATGAGAACATCAAGAAAAGGAATCTCTTGGTCCCGTTCAAATTCAATGGTGAATTGAATGTTCCTGTGCCGGCTATTGAGATAAGAAAGGAATTGAACAGCGGTAAAAGACAAATTTAATAACCCACAGAAAATTCTCGTACAGACTCGAGCCAGCTGAGTTGTCTGAAGTTTTATAGTTGATACTAATGAGGATGTTTATTTTTTCCGCATCGATGCACATGATGATTGACATAGGTCAGTGGTACTGACGATCTTTACCGTTCAAGTGTACCGCGATCGACTCCGGGTGTGGACAGATATTTTTAATTGCTTTTTTTTTTCTTTTTTTTTTTCCTTTATTTTTAGTGATACAAAAAATAATTGCTCTGTGTTTATATCATTTCACTCGCTATATGCGCATTTACCATACCATAAAACCGTACTTCAACGACTTCCGTTAATTCTGTAAAATCCATACGAATTCCGCATCCAGTGAGAACTTGTGCTGCTCATCGATTTCACGATTCTCGATGTTCTCATTTTCGGTAGCCGAGTCTTCTTTAACTTATATCTTTTAATTTAGACCTTTAAAACAGCTTATTTTAATTAAAGATAGACAGCAATTTAAAAGTAAGTCGCGGCCGCGAGCGTAGCTCATTTCCATAAAATTTAGAACCTATCGATCGAGCGACACATTTGCCCACAACTCACGAAAACTCGTGTCGCGCATGCGCTTCACGAGTTAAAAACTGTCGATATTTTTCTAGCATTTTCCTCTAGATTTCCAGATTTTGCAGTTCAATTTTACTTTCGCTGTGGGTTTTCATTCCACGAGAAGTGACGCTAGAGTCACAATTCTTTGCTACGCATAGCAACCAATGAGATTGCTTCATTTTGTATAGACAACAGATTACGTCAAATGGCTTTTTTCGTGTACGCCAAAGTACGAAAAGGCCGGCTTTCGCGTTATGTTGAAACATTTTCAAATTAAAAAAAAAACAGCTTTATCGATGCTAGTTTAATTGTTTTGTTGTTGTTGTTTTTTTTTATTATACAAAACAAATAGATTCAATGTTACAATGCGTCTGTTCAGAAATAGATCACATAAGACGTCAGCGAGGCTAAAGGTGAAGCATCAAATCAACTCCTCCATTAACTCGAAATGCCTTCAAGGATCAAACTCCCCATCAAATATCATTCTTAAAGACTACATGGCAAAACAGCAAAACAGCTGTAAAACTCGTTTGTCACCACAAGTTCTTATCAATGACAGCAGCCTATAACAATGATTAAGCAAACCTGTTTTGGCGTATTGGAAATCGAAAACTCGTGTTTCAGTTTTCGTCGTGGAATTAAAATTTTGGGAATTATTTAGGAGGGAGATAAACTTGGTAAACTTGACTGATAGGTTTAATCAGCTTGTTTATGGTCCCACTTACCATGTGATGAAACCAGAGTGAAAACCAACCGATATCCCCTTTGTTCAACCTTGTGGTCTGATTGAAATAATATTTTCACTTGGTCTCCTGTCACTAGAAGATTTTTGCCGGTCATGTTACCGCAGTAGAAGCCAAACATTGTTCCCATCCTGTCGGTAATTTTCAAAACGTCTTTGCTACAAAGAAAGATAAATATGTTTTAGACCAAACCACTAAACTAAATGACTTGTGACACTCGTGAGACATTACACCAATTAATAAATATATATTCCCCCGCAATAAGAAGTGTCTTGTCTCATTAACAATTGATTCAAATGCTTTAGCGTGGATTATCTAATTGTGATGCACACAGTGAGTTTAGAGTACCAAACTGAGAAGCATAAGAGTAGCTCAGTCAAGGAGCAAAGGAGAGCAGCTCTAGCTTCTTGAGTGCTCTCCAAGCAAAATTATGCGTCCGAGCACAGGAAGCGATCCGGGGAAGCGAGTACTTCCTTCAATGCCGTGTACGGAGAGGCTCTGCCCAAAAGCCGTATCTTTTTTTAGGCTTCCGGGACATAGGGGGGCGGGGGGGGGGGGGAGGAATTTCACGGAGGTGTTTGAAAAAGTATAGGATTCTGTCATTTAGTTATTTCAAAGGGCTCCCATATGAAAAGGCAATGGATGCTAGTCGGAAAATTTGAATTTGATTCCTACAGGAGACTGTTGTGGACGTTTTTTGAGCTTCATTAGACTCCTAAATGTTACCACTTAAAACGGAATTGGTTGGATTACCAGCCACTGTTCAAGAAAGGATCCCGCGCGAACTTGTAGACCCGACTTGCGCACTCGAGAGATCAGCGGAAATCAACCCTGAAAAGAGAAATTAAATGAGACCGTTTCCTTTTGTCATTCTTTATTCGAGTGCACCATTGCTTGCGGTGTGTCATGTTAGTTATATTCGAAAGGTAGAAGGTACAACGATTTTTTCATTGTAAGCAAAATACTTATGAGTCTTTCTTAACGAGGAAAGTCTTCGTTGCTTTTCCCTCACATTATTACGTGGTATTGTGCGAAAGCAATGGATATAAAGGAATGAGTTAAGACACCAGACGACTTTTCATAACACAAGACAAACGCTTCAATTCGGTACATGGTTTCTTGACAGAAAAAGAAAAATGAAGAAGAAAAGAAAAAAATGTTAAACTGTCGCTACTGAGATTGGCAAGGGCGTAGCCAGGGGAGGGGGGGGGGGGTCCTGGGGTGCCCGTGACCCCCCTTTGTAAGTTTTTTTGTAAGCAAACAACCTACATTATTCAGGTGACAATCTGATGAGTACCCTCTGTATGAGTCAGTGTGACCCCCCCCCCCCCCCCCCTTTGAAAAATCCTGGCTACGCCCATGGATTGGAATTTCCAATGCCTCGCATGGCGAACCAGCGATTACTACACTGAGCTACTTTATCATCAGCTAACCATAGGGCGAAAGTATTACATGTAATCATTTACATACATCAAGCCGTCAAGTGTTTCGTTTAGTCTCACACATTACTTAAACCGAATAAAATGATCTTGCTGTTTCTCACTACAACGCAACGAAGACGTTTAGTAAATAAACCCCTTCAGGCGTCTGGTATGTCGGCTGATAATGTCCGCGGCTGAGAGATTGTCCGAAAAATGAACATTTGGCCGAGAAGCGAAGCAAATGTGAAATTTTGAGGACAATCTCTCAGCCAAGGACATTATCAGCCGACATACCAGCAAGCCAGAAAGGGGTTTATTTATGTTATAACTCTCCCATTAATTTTCAGTTCGCAATAAACCGCTCGTAAACTAATGGTAAAAAGCCATTGGTGATCTGATGGCGAATGCACGTGATTGACGTGAGGGAGCAAAGTAAATTTGATTCGTTTAACTAACTTTATTTCCACTGTGATTAGACCAAATTTGACAAGCTGTCATGTGAAATTAATTCTCGTAACGCCCCTAGGATTAAAAACTCGAAAACTTGGCGCTTTTGGTTCATATATTCCGAAGTACTGTTCATAAACTTGACTAGAAAGAAATGTGTTTCAGTCTCAGAATTTACATCTGTAAAACACAGAATGTGTAAAATCTGTAGCACTTGAAGGTGGACTGATTTTTCGTCGCTCTCTCGCTTGAGATGAAGTACTTCAGCCGGTTGCTGTTGTTTTGAGCTAAAGGTCACCGGGTTTCATCTCGCGTTGGTTTTCACGGCCTCTCTTTCCGAGGTAGAGAATGGTGTTAAACCATGCCGAATTTGCAAAACTTTCTGGAGCATTCAGACCAAGCTGATTTGCTGCATAGAGGACTTCAAGGTCTTCGCTTGAAATTGGACGCTTGTGCTTTGTGAAAGAAATCAATCCCTGTCGCGCAAGATCTTTCAGTGATGGATCTCGAGCTTCGTCTGCCGGCTTGAATACTTATCCCGAATAATGGAAAACGGCTTTCTTTGAAGGGAACAGGAAAAAAAATCTGTCCAGCCCGGAACGAATTGGCTTTCACAGTGTTGCGACTGTATTGTTTTTCTTTCCACTGAATTTTCTGGCTTCTGCGTAAAAAAGGTTTGAACATGGTTGACAATTCGTCCGGCTCCATGATTTCAAGTGCGACTGGAATTTTTCTCTCCTTCCGCCACGCTAAAGTCGGACGTGAACGGTTGTTGTTTTTTTTTTATAAGTTAGTTATCACATTGTAGTAAATCTTTATTTTGTAAAATGAATCGGTTTAAAGTTACGTAGGACTAGATATTAAAAGTCTACTCGTGACTTTGTCCACCTTCAAAGACATTGACAGCGTATTTTGGTGACTTTATTGTTCTTTCCGGAACAGCACTTGCCATCAGCTTTTTAATGTCATCATCGCTAGACTCAGTAACACTAGTTTGGTTTCCTTCCGTATTAAATAAGAGAAAAGAAAAGTTGAAATTCTTGTGCTGACTATGTTTCTCTTCGACAGAAACAATCGGAGGACAAATATCGACTCGGGCGGGGGTTATTGCGTGATAACTGTCTAGAGATTTATACCACGTGACGTAAAATAGCCAATAAAATCAATCAAAAATTAATGGGTGGGTTATAAGTACAGATACATGTAATGTATAGCCTGTAGACAGGCCTGAGTAACAAACAGTTTCTTAACTGTTCCATTTTGCAAATATCACAATACACCCCGGAATAGAAGAAGGCTTAAAGGTCAAATGCAACGAAATTGGGCCTGGCTTGAATTTGACTTAAAATAAAAGATTATAATCAAAACAATCGTAATCCAAAGTTTTACATGATTTCATAAAAACCTCGCCGAGATATTTGACGTTGAAAATGGCCCTTTTTCTTCGCCTTACAAACGGAACGGTTCGTGGAAACATCGGAAAATTGTTGGAACTGGATTTTGTGACGTCATAATTGGTGAGCTTCCCGTTCAGAATAGAGAGCAAACACCGCAAACATGAGTGTTTTTATTGTAGTAGTCGTTCAAAATCTATGGAATGAGCTTTGTTTCTCCCTTTAAAAGCTTAGAAACCATCAGGGAATAGCTCACGTTGGTTAAAACGAGGATAGTATTGATAGATGATCGAATTTTAGCCACCTGTTCGAAGCATCTGCAAGCTACATCTCGTCTTCTTCCGGTCAGCAAACGTTTTAGAAGAAACCTCTTGGAGCAATGTGTTTCGTAATGGCTTAGCTGGGTTTCAAGTTCAATCCCAAAGACAAAAACAGAGAAGCTGTACCACATGTCGTAATTGTAAAGCCATGTATTGACGACGAACACCCTACGAACAAACGCTCTTCAAGCAAGGAGTGCTGTTGTTCGGCAGCCATATTGTGACGAGCAGAGAGCGAGGTAAAGTGGCTGTATACAAAAGCTATTGCTGTGTTTTCTTATATCAAGTTTGAATTTTCAGATGCTTAATGTAATTTTCTAAACTCAGTCTAGTGGATATAAAACATTAGCGGTTGGATGATTCTGTAAAACGATTTCACGCCATTGTGGTTTGTTATATTGAGATTTAAAGCTTAAGATTTAATTTAAGAAAAACCTAAATAAATCATCTTGAATTATTGATTTTCAGCACCAACATTGTCATTTAATAATTGAACAAAATAAAAACTTATTTTTACAAGAGTATTTTGTATTTTTTATGTTCTTAGTCCAGCTGTAAGTCGTGATTTGCTACGATGAAGTAATTGCTTACGGAGGAGACTGCCATGTTGAGGAAGAAGGGAGTGGTCACTAGCTATAAATGGATTTTAAAATCTAGCCAAAAAGTTACAAAACTGAAATTAATATTCTTGCTAACCCTTGGTTAGCTTAATTGGGCTTTGAACAACCCAGTCCTGAAGGAGACTAATCTAGATGTGGCTCAAGCTTTTATTGATCCCTGAGAGATGCAATCCTGCCTGAGCCATCCTAAAACAGACCTACAAATAAAGCTCAAAATGGTACCCAGTACTTTTATCTAGGATTTCATTAACAAATAAAGAAGCCTAAGCCGTGTATTACACTGTGATAAAACACGATAGGCATTTGAGAACACGAGGGAAATGTAGAAAGCACGAGCCGTAGGCGAGTGTTTTCTACATTTCTCGAGTGTTCTCAAATGACTGGAGTGTTTTATCACAGTTTCTCAAACTCATTAATTATTCATGCAGCTCTTACCCAACCAGAGCATCTTATTCCGGTCAGGTGGATGAGTTTAGAAACCCAATGAAAAACGAGTTGAAAACACGGCTTTGAAAGAAACCCGTGTTTGAAACGATTTCTTAATCTGCATATTCATAAAGCAACAAAAACACGTGGCGATAAACAAGTTCATTTAATCACACATTTTACGAAACAAACTTTAAACCTAAATTATTTACTGCTAACGTTGAATGTAACCGTGCAGTTAAACTACCCAAAACAGAAAAGCCCATTCTTTTTCTAAATTAAAATTCTCGCTCGATGGTGGCGACCTCGTGTTTTGGTTCACTTTAAACATTGCTGTACACTTCCGACCTAAAATGGCACTGACGTTAGAAATTTTATCAGACCAAATGCACACGTTACCTCGGAATTGCGCTGGCCACACACTTTTCCTCTTCTTCGCTAGTTTTAGGAGGTCTAAATCTGCACTCTGCCATTTGCTCTGTGAAGCAACGTGTTCGCTCGTAACTGACAAACAGCTTGGTAACAACGTGACATCAGTTGATGAATATTCAAAAATTGTCACAGCGCAGCAATTAGGTGATAGGATCATGCACATCATGCACATTGTTTTGAGGATCATGCACATTTCACGTCTCAAATATAATAGTTGAATTGGGAAATCATATTCAAATGATAATTTAAACTAATTTTCTTTGTTGGAGAAGTAATTTCAAAAACTCGTGCTTCGGGTTTCATCAGGTTTCCAAACGCTCGAAAACAATAAAACCACTCGGCCTGCGGCCTCGTGGTTTCAAATGTTTCTCGCGTTTGGAAACCTGATGAAACCCTCGCACTCGTTTTTGAAATATTACGTAATACACGGCTTAGGCTTCTTCATTTGCTTTATGATCTAGATTTTACGCGCCCAAAACAATAAAACACGCTTTTTCTATGTTTTACACTCTGATAAAACATAGGTTTTTGACCATTCAGAGTGCGTGCAGGGTCCTATCTATGTTATAATACCTGATATTCATAGGCCTATGTATGACTGTATCTTTTTAACTCTCACTTGTAACCCTAAGTGATACTTTGTTGGGTCAAGACAAAGCATTTCACCTTGAATACCTTAAGTAAGGGCTGTAGCCAGTATGAGGCAAATTCAGGCAATTGCCTCAAGCATATTCGTTTCCATTTCTGTTTCTTTTTTTGTAGTAGAAAGTAAGTTGTTGTAAGAAAGAGAATTTAACTGTGGACATTGCCTCAGTCAATTTTTTTTTTCTCACTATGGCCCTGCTGTAAGAAATGCTATAATGCTATTGTAAATTTTGATTGCTCATCAACTTTTTATTGGAACAAAGGATTGAATGTACTAATCACAAGCCCCTTTGTGATATAAATGGTACTGCCTAATCATCCCTTGACCTCATTGCCTGCTGAAGACAAGCAGGCTGAGTAGTTGATGCATTGCAAATCTACATCTCTAGTGCCCTTATCATGAGACAAATGATAATACCACACAGTCATCCACAGCCTTTTCACATGAGAGTACCTTGGCTTGGAGTTTGCGATCAATTTATCAAGCTCAATAAGCTCTGTTTAAAACCCTAAAAGTTTATATATTTGTCTTTTAGGATGTCTAATTAAAACTGTAGAAAATGCTTAATATTTATCTGGATTTGTGTGCTTCTGTGTGAAACATGCTGGGGTGGACCATAACCCCTCAGGTGCCAATGGGTTAATTCATATCAGTTTTCTGTTCTGTCAGAATATTGAATTAGGATAACATTTTTGTTTTGTGCATCTCCCTCATGTTTCTAAATGAGGTATGTTTACTTGGAAACCAAAAAACAGGATCTCTATTTTTCCATTCAGTCCATGTACTGTATGCCCAGACTGTATGTCATATTTAAGTATTGATCCACGTAACAAGTTGGCAGGCACTTGGCAAAGTTGATTAAAAGATGAGAAAAAATAATTTTTGGCTTCAATTAACTCGGTGCATCTGATTGGCTGATACTGAAAAATCGGAGAAAAAAAAAACAATGTAAAAGTGACATCAACATATTTTCTTGACATGTGCCCCATTCCCCTAAGATCTACCTCCCGGTAAAATTTTAGCTTTGTTCTATGCGCCAATCAAAAGTGAGCCTTTTGGTGCATCAAAAATTTGTAAGCTTAAGATATGTTATATTTACAAATGCAACAAATTCAAAGCCAAAATGAAAAGATGTTTGAATGGAATCCAGTGTATCTACTTGCCAATTTGAAATTCAAATTTTGCACTTTTTGTGTGTGGACCAATGACATAATTTAATTTGATTAGAGTGATCAGTGCCTGAATAATAACTGCCGCTATTTCCACTGCCTATTGTTCTTTTGCCTACTTGTTGCATGGAGCATTAGGTCATCTGAAGGTCTGCACACACTAAGGACTAGTCACAGGGACTTGCCTCGGGGACCAGTCCCCTAGTGTGTACTCGTAATTTGCATCGAAAACCACATTTTTGGTCCTGCGATTAGTCTCACGAATTAAGCTGGTTTGATTTCTGGGACTAGTTGCAGGGACCAATAGTCTCACAAATCAGTCAATTTTCTAGTGTGTACACACTAAGGTTTACGTCCTTAAGACTAGTCCCCTAGTGTGTGCCTACCTTAAAGTTTAATTGATGTTTAAAATTAAAGCTGATGTGTGAATGGAAAGCTTTAATAACACTTCATTGTAAGAAGTAATAATCAAGACCAGAACATTAGTCAAGAAAGCAGAACACACTGACACATTTTAAATGGCAGGTAAGCCCTTTTACTGCAGGGAATGCTATCACAAAGGAAGATTAAAAAATATTTCCATATGTAATCCTACAGTACTGGTTGTCAGTCACGTTTCACACAGTAATCATGTTTCAAAAGTCTCTCACTTTTCTCTGACAAAATAATCACAAACTAATATGTCATATGTAGAAGTACCTTCCACAAACAGCCATACTTTCCATACACCCATTTACGACTGATACGTTTTCGACGAGTTTACCTTCTATATAAAGAAAATCATCGTTGAAATCACAGAGATTTGAAAGGTTTCTTCCAGCGATGTTATATTTCAACTTCCCTGACTCAAGATCTTCATGATTTTTCTTTCCTAACCTTTGAAAACTCCGTAACCCTTAAAATTCATAAGACGAAAACAACACCCACATGCCATGTAATGGGCTAGAAATTCCCACAAAACAACTAATCTTATCGGCTTGTCATACTGACAGTAAGGAAATGTACACATCATCTCAATTTACAAAATAAAACAAGGCAAACACTATAAGATAACCTGTATTCATTACTTTTATTACTAATCTTTGAAGGGTAGTTTTCAACATGTTCAGAAAGGCTGACCAATCCATGTGGTCGATTCTTTCGTTGTTGATAGGTAACCTTGTTGATATCGTACGCCATCTTGTTAAGTCTGATCCACCCGAGTTTATTTTGACTAAATCTTTGCCTGATTTCAATGGTTCGAACTTTCACGGCTGTATTTGGACATTTCCAGACCACAAATCAATGTTTTTAACTCTTTTAGACATCGGCTAGTCAATAAACGTCAGAAAACCTTGAAACAAACTCGATGACTTCTCGAAAGCCTCAGAATCTCTTATGGTCATGAAAACAAGCTCGCCAAATATGACGTCACAAATACCTTATATTCGTTTCCAATCTCGGCGCGGCCATTTCTGGTTCGTTTTCGTCAAGCTCTCGGAAACCGTCGGATTTTCTTTTCTTGAGCACCAGGGTTGGCGCAAAACCTAATTTTAAGAGTTGATTCTGCTTCCTGTTGGTATGACTGATGTTTTTAAAAAGGATTTTCAACAAAAGAAAGATTGTCCAAATTGCGTTGCATTTGACCTTTAATGGGCTTGTTCGAAAGCTGGACTGCCCTCACATCACACGTAGCTTGGCCGATAAACTTCGAGATTACCTACGTCAAATTACGTTTCGTAAGGACCCTGATGTTATATTTTCCGTCGCGGCCATTACAAGTGTGGAGGTTAACAAGATAATACTTGCGATTAGCCCTGATAAGGCGGTCGGTTTTGACAAAATTGCAGCTTGTCTTCTACGTTAAGCGGCCCCTGCTATTGCCCCAAGTATTGCAAAACTGATCAACCTCTCTTTTTGTACGGGCACGTTCCCCTCGTGCTGGAAGATTGCAAAGAATGAAGCAGAATGAAGCCGAATGAAGCAGAATGAAGCAGAATGAAGCAGAATGAAGCACAATGAAGCAGAATGTGATCCGTGTAACTATCGTCCCATTTCAGTGCTACCTGTCTTGTCCAAAGTCCGTGAGCGCCACATGCACAATACGTTATACACTTTTCTCAGCGATCTTAGCTTGACTTTTTTAAGGCAGTCTGGTTTTTGCAAAAACCACAGTACTGAAACTGCCCTTATCAAGATAATCGATGACCTCCTTTTTAATTTGGACAAGGACAGAGTAACTGGAGTAGTGCTTCTTGACTATTGCAAGGAATTTGACATTTTTGACCATAAACTATAACTGAAGAAACTGGAGGCATATGGCATCGTGAATACGGAACTTAAATGGTGAGATCAATATCAGTATATTCACAGTGCTGTCGAGTTATGGAAGCATATCGGGGTACCTTTTGTCGATTAAAGACATGCGAAAGGGTTTCCTTTCCTGTCAAAATGGTATACAAAAGTTTAAGGGGTTGGACCTCGGGGGGAAGTCTCCCATATAAAACTCTGAAAATAACTTTTCATCAGAAACCGTTGACTCTAAGGGCTTGTATGGGAGATGAAAGCTCCGGGTAATGAGCTCCTGGTAGTACTGTATGTACAGGGACGCTTATTTGCAAGCTTGGGTTACCTGTGGTACTATAATTTAGCATAGCCTCCGACCAGAAATAAAATTTCCTATTCCCCACCCTCCGGAGCAAATGTCCACCTATTGGAGGGTACTACAAATTAATGAAATTACTGTTAATGACATCAAGAGAAATATTTCCGGTCCCCTATTCAAGTATGCTTCTAAAATCTTATTACTTTTAATTTGGATTATCGTGAATGGAGTTAGATTCACTAAAATAAGCTAGGTATTTACCAAAAGACTATTCTCGCACTGGAAAAATGCCTAGAAGCAGAATAGATAGAAATTAATCTGAATAGTAACACAATTACATGACTCTACTCCACATTAGAAAAATGTAGCTTACGCACTCGATAATCACAGCTATATCACTTACAGGCAATGTGTACTTTCTTCCACGTCAAAATCCTGAAAGTAAATGTTCATGTACCAGCCTTCTGGAATAGGATATGCAGGTGATATATTTTCCGTATTCCTTGCGTAGCTGTAAGGATATCCTTCACTAGTCAGAAAGCCGATCTGTAGGTCATATTCTGCTAATGAAAAGACGGGTTTTTTGGTGTGTTTCTTCTACGTTACGAGGCGCACATTTTAAACAACATATTAAAGAATGAACAGCCATTAACAAAGACCTGGTAAATATTCTACCCAGCTTAGACCAAACTTCATTTGACTTGAAAAAAAGAGAACTCATGTTTATTATTTTTAGACTGTTGTAATAAGTAAGGGTTATTTTAAGGCAACGAGGGGATATGTGATTTATTCAGCGAGGGCGCAGCCCAAGGTGAATAAATCACATATCCACGAGGTGCCTCAAAATAACTGGCTTATTTTTCACATGGGCGAGGTATTACATGGGCAAGGTATCAACCGTGACATGATTTTGTTCGTTGTTTTGACACACGTACACTGACAAAACAAACAAAGAAATAGTTTTCCGTGCATACATTCGACAATAGAACAATAGTTGCGAAAAAACCCAGTGGGGTTAACCATTATAAAACAGCTTAAGAGTGACTTTCTATAAATACTACGGATAGGTGTGCAAAATGCAAAAATCGAATTCCCTCAAACTTTTTCACAAGAAAGCCCTCTGGAAACTATTTAAGAAAATACAACTTTCAGTTCGTTTGGATTTATATTTTTCAAGAAAAGCGATTTTTTAATTTTCACCCTCGGAGAAGCCCTCGAACCACTGAAAAATGTGCTTCGTATTTGCGACTCGTGTGAGAAAACTAAAACAAATATCAAAACTATTTCGATATTACACAATTCAATGACCCTTCCTTTACATAGTACCGTTATTAGAATTCGAAAAGATTCAAACCTGAATTTTTAAAAAAATTTCAAATTTACCCTCCCAAACACCATCATCAGAAAGCTCGATTTTGGCAAATTTCAACGGCAAAATTCCCTACCTGGTACATGGATTCCGCTGTAAAGGTGGTATGCTATAGAAAGAGTAAGGTTTCCTCTATCGTTCTGTGAAATAAAATTTTGGGGCAACTCAAACTGCGAATTTTGACGACCGAAAATATTTACGGTACTTGCTTAAAGTTTATGACCTTTGAACTTACAGTTGTCTTAATAAATACAAGAGATAACCTAAACAACAGTTGGAATTTTAGTATGAATGCGACCCTTTCCCCCATTTAAATGATTTATAGTTATTTTTTATCTTCTGTGGGCAATTGTATAGAAAGTAATACTTTTTTTACGCTTCTAACTTGTTTATGAGTACATGCGTATTTGACTACTGAAGCGGAAATTTGTGAACATTAAATTTGTTCCATATTTTAAGTTCTATTTCGTGTGCTGCAAGGCGTTAAGTGTTCTCATTAAAACAAAATGGTATTGCCAAGTAGAAGGTTTTCCTCTCAGATTTTAAAACAACATATAGTTTTTGGCTTACCGTCCACATGCATGGCTTGATTTGCTCAGCAGCGTTATACCGGGTGTGATAGCAATGAGATGGCGTGACGATAATTGACAAGTCAGAGTCACGAATCGAATCGAATTCATCAAAATATATTTATTGTATCTTTTGACATCATAATACTTTGAAACTACTTGATAAAGACTCTCGTGAAATAAGTCTACAAAATTTTGAAACCCTTATTAAGGTGAAGTGAAGAACCTGGACCTACACTATTTTTATATCGCAGTCGAGTGATCCTTGAGTGTATTCTCAAATCGTTGGTGGCACTTGCGTCACGGTCCTAGGGTTTCGAATCCCACACATGTTTAATTTGTGAAAATTGGATAATGTGGCAAAGATATTCAAAGTTATTTTTGCGTGCCCCCCTTCCCCACCCTTCCTTGGTCGAGCTTACATGCGAGAAGCCTGTGTGGAAGGCGTCGAAGGGGAGGGAAAGGGGAAAGACGAGCGCGTGAAGCGCTAGAAGATCAGTCCTCCCTTTCTACGGCCTGCCACGCAGGCTTCTCGCATGTAAGCTCGACCAAGGAAGGGTGGGGAAGGGGGGCACGCAAAAATAACTTTGAATATCTTTGCCACATTATCCAATTTTCACAAATTGAACATGTGTGGGATTCGAAACCCTAGGACCGTGACGCAAGTGCCACCAACGATTTGAGAATACACTCAAGGATCACTCGACTGCGATATAAAAATAGTGTAGGTCCAGGTTCTTCACTTCACCTTAATAAGGGTTTCAAAATTTTGTAGACTTATTTCACGAGAGTCTTTATCAAGTAGTTTCAAAGTATTATGATGTCAAAAGATACAATAAATATATTTTGATGAATTCGATTCGATTCGTGACTCTGACTTGTCAATTATCGTCACGCCATCTCATTGCTATCACACCCGGTATAACGCTGCTGAGCAAATCAAGCCATGCATGTGGACGGTAAGCCAAAAACTATATGTTGTTTTAAAATCTGAGAGGAAAACCTTCTACTTGGCAATACCATTTTGTTTTAATGAGAACACTTAACGCCTTGCAGCACACGAAATAGAACTTAAAAGATGGAACAAATTTAATGTTCACAAATTTCCGCTTCAGTAGTCAAATACGCATGTACTCATAAACAAGTTAGAAGCGTAAAAAAAGTATTACTTTCTATACAATTGCCCACAGAAGATAAAAAATAACTATAAATCATTTAAATGGGGGAAAGGGTCGCATTCATACTAAAATTCCAACTGTTGTTTAGGTTATCTCTTGTATTTATTAAGACAACTGTAAGTTCAAAGGTCATAAACTTTAAGCAAGTACCGTAAATATTTTCGGTCGTCAAAATTCGCAGTTTGAGTTGCCCCAAAATTTTATTTCACAGAACGATAGAGGAAACCTTACTCTTTCTATAGCATACCACCTTTACAGCGGAATCCATGTACCAGGTAGGGAATTTTGCCGTTGAAATTTGCCAAAATCGAGCTTTCTGATGATGGTGTTTGGGAGGGTAAATTTGAAATTTTTTTAAAAATTCAGGTTTGAATCTTTTCGAATTCTAATAACGGTACTATGTAAAGGAAGGGTCATTGAATTGTGTAATATCGAAATAGTTTTGATATTTGTTTTAGTTTTCTCACACGAGTCGCAAATACGAAGCACATTTTTCAGTGGTTCGAGGGCTTCTCCGAGGGTGAAAATTAAAAAATCGCTTTTCTTGAAAAATATAAATCCAAACGAACTGAAAGTTGTATTTTCTTAAATAGTTTCCAGAGGGCTTTCTTGTGAAAAAGTTTGAGGGAATTCGATTTTTGCATTTTGCACACCTATCCGTAGTATTTATAGAAAGTCACTCTTAAGCTGTTTTATAATGGTTAACCCCACTGGGTTTTTTCGCAACTATTGTTCTATTGTCGAATGTATGCACGGAAAACTATTTCTTTGTTTGTTTTGTCAGTGTACGTGTGTCAAAACAACGAACAAAATCATGTCACGGTTGATACCTTGCCCATGTATACCTCGCCCATGTGAAAAATAAGCCAGTTATTTTGAGGCACCTCGTGGATATGTGATTTATTCACCTTGGGCCAAATGCAACGAAATTTGGACAATCTTTCTTTAGTTGAAAATCCTTTTTAAAAACATCAGTCATACCAACAGGAAGCAGAATCAACTCTTAAAATTAGGTTTTGCGCCAACCGTGGTGCTCAAGATAAGAAAATCCGACGGTTTCCGAGAGCTTTACGAAAACGAACCAGAGATGGCCGCGCCGAGATTGGAAACGAATATAAGGTATTTGTGACGTCATATTTGGCGAGCTTGTTTTCATGACCATAAGAGATTCTGAGGCTTTCGAGAAGTCATCGAGTTTGTTTCAAGGTTTTCTGACGTTTATTGACTAGCCGATGTCTAAAAGAGATAAAGACATTGATTTGTGGTCTGGAAATGTCCAAATACAGCCGTGAAAGTTCGAACCATTGAAATCAGGCAAAGATTTGGTCAAAATAAACTCGAGTGGATCAGACTTAACAAGATGGCGTACGATATCAACAAGGTTACCTATCAACAACGAAAGAATCGACCACATGGATTGGTGAGCCTTTCTGAACATGTTGAAAACTACCCTTCAAAGAATAGTAATAAAAGTAATGAATACAGGTTATCTTAGAGTGTTTGCCTTGTTTTATTTTGTAAATTGGGATGATGTGTACATTTCCTTACTGTCAGTATGAGAAGCCGATAAGATGAGTTGTTTTGTGGGAATTTCTGGCATTGAAGCCCATCTTGCTGATGTTGTCTTAGGTGGCATGTGGGTGTTGTTTCCGTCCTTAGAATTTTAAGGGTTACGGAGTGAGTTTTCAAAGGTTAGAAAATCGTCAGCGTAAAGAAAAATCATGAAGGTCTCAAGTCAGGGAAGTTGAAATATAACATAACTGGAAGAAACCTTTCAGATCTCTGTGATTTCAAGGATGATTTTCTTTATATAGAAGGTAAATTCGTTGAAAACTGACGTATCAGTCGTAAATGGGTGGAAAGTATGGCTGTTTGTGAAAGGTACTTCTACATCTGACATATTAATTTGTGATTAAACTTTAAGCTAGGCACACACTAGGTGCCTAGTCGCAGGGACTTTAACCTTAGTGTGTACGCACTACAAAATTGACCGATTTGTGGGACTATTGGTCCCTGCAACTAGTCCCAGAAATCAAACCAGCTTAATTTGTGGGACTAATCGCAGGGACCAAAAATGTGGTTTTCGATGCAAAATACGAGTACACAATAGGGGACTGGTCCCCGAAGCAAGTCCCTGCAACTAGTTCCCTAGTGTGTGCCGACCTTCAGATGACGCAATGCTCCATGCAACAAGTAGGCAAAAGAACAATAGGCAGTGGAAATAGCGGCAGTTATTATTCAGGCACTGATCACTCTAATCAAATTAAATGGTGTCATTGGTCCACATGCAAAAAGTGCAAAATTTGAATTTCAAACTTACAAGTAGATACACTGGATTCTGTTCGAACATCTTTTCATTTTGGCTTTGAATTTGTTAATAAGCATTTGCATTTGTAAATATAACACATCTTAAACTTACAGATTTTTGATGCACCAAAAGGCTAACTTTTGATTGGCGCATAGAACAAAGCTAAAATTTTACCGGGAGGTAGATTTTAGGGGAATGGGGCACATGTCAAGAAAAAATGTTGTTGAGATCACTTTTATATTGTTTTTTTTTTTTTCTACGATTTTTCAATATCATCCAATCAGGTGCGCCGATTTAATTGCAGTTAAAAATTATTTTTTCTCATCTTTTAATCACCTTTGCCAAGTGCCTGCCTACATTGTACTTGTTGTTACGTGGATGAATACTTAAATACCACATACAGTCCGGGCATACAGTACATGGATTGAATGTAAAAATAGAGATGCTGGTTTTGGTTTGCAAGTAAGCAGGCCTTATTTAGAAACAGGAGAGAGATGCACAAAACAAAAATGCTATCCTAATTCAATATTCTGACAGAACAGAAAACTGATATGAATTACCCATTGGCACCTGAAGGGTTATGGTCCACCCCAGCATGTTTCACAGAGAAGCACACAAATCCAGATAGATATTAAGTAACTTCTACAGTTTTAATTAGACATGCTCAAAGACAAAATTAATATATACATTTCAGAGCTTATTGAGCTTGATAAATTGATTGCAAACTCCCTGCTAAGGTACTCTCATGTGAAAAGGCTCTGGATGCTTGTCTCTCAAGGGTTGTGAAAAGAGGACTGTGGTATTATCATTTGTCTCATGGTGAGGGCACTAGAGATGTAGATTTGCAACACATTAACTACTCAGCCTGCTTGTCTTCAGCAGGCAATAAGATCAACGGATGATTAGGCAGTACCATTTATATATCACAAAGGGGCTTGTGATTAGTACATTCAATCCTTTGTTCCAATAAAAAACTGATGAGCAATCAAAATTTACAATAGCATTATAGCATTTCTTACAGCAGGGCCATAGGTAAAGGTAAAATCTGCATACGAGCCAAGTGGCCCATTAGGCCGGAGCTTTTCCCGGTTTCTGTAGCATGAAGCGACTGGGAGTATTTCTACTCCCACCCTGGATGAGATGCTAGTCCATCGCACAGCAGGGCCATAGTGAGAAAAAAAATTGACTGAGGCAATGTCCCTGACTTAAGGTATTCAAGGTGGTTACAAGAGAGAGTTAAAAAAAAATACAGTCATACAGCTGTACATAGGCCTATCAATATCAGGTATGAAATCCTATTTAAAAGCACTGGGTACCATTTTGAGCTTTTATTTGTAGGTCAGTTTTAGGATGGCCCAGGGAGGATTGCATCTCTCAGGGATCAATAAACGCTTGAGCCACATCTAGATTAGTCTCCTTCAGGGTTGGGTGTTTCAAAGCCCAATTAAGCTAACCAAGGGTTAGCGAAAATATTAATTTCAGTTTTGTAACTTTTTGGCTAGATATTAAAATCTATTTGTATTGTTTGCCCTTCAGTTTTGAGCTGTAGTAATCAAACTTTAGAGGTGAAAAAAATAATGCTTCAGTTAAGGCTAACTCCCCCCAGGCTAGTGACCACTCCCTTCTTCCTCAAAATGGCAGTCTTCTCCGTAAGCAATTGCTTCATCGCAGCAAATTACGACTAACAGCTGGACTAAGAACGAAAAAAATCCAAAATAATCTTGTAAAAATATGTGTTTATTTTGTTCAACTATTAAATGACAATGTTGGTGCTGAAAATTGCTAATTCAAGATGATTTATTTAGGCCTTTAAATCTCGACAATGACAAATCACAATGGCGTGAAATCGTTTTACAGAATCATCCAACCGCTAATGATTTATTTCCACTAGACTAAGTTTAGAAAATTACCTTAAATATCTGAAAATTCAAACTTGATATAAGAAAACACAGCAATAGCTTTTATATACAGCGACTTTACCTCGCTCTCTGCTCGTCACAATATGGCTGGCGAACAACAGCAGTCCTTGCTTGTAGAGCGTTTGTTCGTAGGGTGTTCGTCATCAATACATGGCTTTACAATTACGATATTTGGTACAGCTTCTCTGTTTTTGTTTTTGGGATTGAACTTGAAACCCAGCTAAGCTATTGCGAAACACATTGCTCCAAGAGGTTTCTTCTAAAAAGTTTGCTGACAGGAAGAAGACGAGATGTAGCTATACGCAGCTATACGGCCAGATGATTCGAACAGGCGGTTAAAATCCCTTCTTCTATCAATATTATTCTCGTTTTAACCAACGTGAGCTATTAACTGATGATTTCTCATCTTGTAAAGGTAGTAACAAGGCTCATTCCATAGATTTTGAACGCATACTACAATAAAAACACCCATGTTTGCCGCGTTTGCTCTCTGTTTTGAACGGGAAGCTCACCAAATATGACGTCACAAAATCCAGCTCCGACAATTTTCCGACGTTTTCACGAACCGTTCCGTTTGTAAGGCGAAGAAAAAGGGCCATTTTCAACGTCAAATATCTCGACGATGTTTGAATGAAATCATTTAAAACTTTGGATTACGATTATTTTGATTATAATCTTTTAAGTCGAAATCAAACCAAGCCCAATTTTGTTGCATTTGACCTTTAAACATTCATGTAAGTGACGCTTAGAGGAAAAAGCGGCTGCCAGCTTTGTAGTATAACTCCCGATGGCTAGCCTGCGTAGCTGGCGGGATTTTGTTTTGGTGGCAAAGCCGAGAGTGAATAAGAGTGGCGAAGTCGAGAGGGAATTGATGAGGAGTCGAAATAGATAGACCCAGTGCTTCGCCGCTCACGAATTCCCTCGTGGCAGGGCGAAAATAAAACATACGTATAGGCGCCCTGCTCGTGGGCTTTGCTCCCGTGAGAATAAAATGGCGGACCCACCAACGGAAACCACTCGCTCACAAATCCCAACAGCTACGCAGGCAACCCCATAGCAAGATTTCATTAACGCCTTATAACCCCATAAGAGACTGTGCTTAAAAATGCCTAGAGAAGACGATGCACGTATCTCTAACGGAAGACTGTTCCACCATTTAAGTGACAGTCTCTCTAAAAGCGGTCCACTGCATTTCGGATCGGAAAAAAAAGTTTTCCCTCAAACTTTTCTCAGTGAACTGTCTTGGGTCATAAGTAAATCCAAAGACTTTTGTTTTTGCAAATACGTCAAAATAATTTTTTTAGAGCTCAAAGCAATCATAGCCGGAAAACGCATAAATTTGAGTGTTGCAAGGACAGAAAATTACCCAAATTGAGAAGCTTGCTGCTCAAAGACCACCAAACGCAACCAAAAAATGTTGTGATCGCTTCATCAAGTGATCCTTCAAAGGTAAGAAATGCACGTTACTTTTGATATATTTTGTTTTGAGGGATCCTGAAAATTTATCTGTTACCACCCGTTATATCAGTTTCTGAAAACCTGTGAAAATAGCTTGTCTTCGCTGCCGTTTATTTCCTAAGTCCAGACCCGGCCGCTTAAAACTCCAACTCAATTCTGCTAAGCAAAGGTTAGGAAGCATAGAAATGTAAAAATACCTTGCGCTTTTGACCTTCCTTTCTCACAAAGACTTCGAACTTTCTGGGCTTAAATCAGATGAAGAGAAATCGTAATTACTAAAACTTGTAGAATAATAAGAAAAAAAACCGGGAAACTGTAGAACGCACGATCTATTCCTTTTCATCCAAACATGAATTTAAACGTTTCAGTATTTTCACACTTCCGGCGATGGACGCGTCTTCAACACTGTCCACAGTCTAGAGGCATATAAAGCGTACCAGTGCAGAAAGTGAGATTTCTGCTCCTGCAATAGGCTAGTTTCGAATTGTGCAGAAACAAAAGAACAGAGTCGAGGTTTAGGGGAATAATTAGCATTTTGTATTGTTCAAAACAAAAGAAAATGCAAATTATTCCCCTGAACCTCGACTCTGTTCTTTTGTTGCTGCACAATTCGAAACTAGCCTAGTGCTAAGGGTGTCATTTTGTTTCTTTTGTAATGCACATTTATGGTACCAGGTTTCAAGAACACTGCTTTAATATTTCTAGAGATATTGTTTATTCAGTATTTTACAATTTTTAGCTGCAAACAATATGACGTCATCACTGATCTAATTTTCATAATAGAAAAACGTTAATATCTCTGAAACGAAAAAAGATATTTCAAAAAGAAAAACGCCATTCTTCTGTATTTTAAAGGGACTTTCAAATAAGCAGAAATTATTTTTCACTTCATATGCACTTTAAGTCACACACAACATTTTGACACTAATTTAAGAAATAAAGGTTATAATGTAAGATTTGGAACGCGCAGATAGATTAATGACTACGTAACATATGTAACATATGTAACATATGTAACATATGTAACATATGTAACATATGTAATGAGAAATAGCACACAAACTGCAGTTACAAACATGACAATAAAACGCATGTTGGAAAACAAAATTATTTAACTTTAACTTGACGTTTCGTATGTTTCTACATACATCTTCAGAAGTGACCGTTAGTAATACAAGTAGCAACTAAGTTTAAATTTTAGATAAGTAGCTAAGTAACAATAACAATGACAAAAGCTGAGCACAAAAAAATATTTGCATACAAAAGATGCAAACTAATAGAGGTAAAGCTTTTCGCTGCTTGAAAAATAATTTTTATAACATATGTAACATATGTAACATATGTAACATATGTTACTATCAACAGAATGTGCCGCAGCATTACTATCTTTTAGATACCCTAGTATATAACAAAAATTAATATACTAGTAGTAATCAAAGATTATGAGAGTGCGTTCGACGCCGTATAAATGTCTATACAGATACCTTAAATGATTTCCCTAGCTGACTCTCAACCTTTAAAAATCAACCTTTTTCCATCAACAACCGGGGTTTTACAGAAAAAATATTTCAGTGACAAAGTCCATGCCAGTGTGATTGAAGACTGCGTTGCGTGACGGCACCAGTTTCCGTAGACTCACAAGTTTAATAGGACTAAAAAATTTACATCAGCTTTCAAATTTCGTGCTAAATATTGTCACATCGACTTGTAATGTTTAAGCGCTAAAGCTAATTTGTAAAAGTATACTTTTTTGGAACATTATTCTAAGCAGGAAGCTCAAATATAACTGAGTAAACATTTGCAATCGCCTGCGCGTTGATCGCGTAAACAAACTCCGTGCGACTGATTCGAGTATTTCCCCTGGCCTGATTAGCAAGTGGTACACAGTACTAAAGTACACAGTATTTACATTCCCGTTCACTGGTTCAGCTTCATTCTTATATGGATCTTTCCTTTAGAGTACTCTTCCACAGATTCCAAATAATATTCGACCGGATACTACTGACCTTTTCTGCCGCAATTAGAACTACTACTACTACTACTAAATCCACAAATGCAATCAAATACAGCCCGGGGATTTAATACAGCTGTTTCCAGGGAACATCCCAAAGCCTGGGCGATCGTGTTTGTGAACATAAAGAATAAACAAGCTTATCGTGAGTTCGAACGAACGTTAAAATAACATCATACTGGAAAAGACTATTGAATATAATACTACTCAGCCTCAAAATTCCACGGCGAAAGAATGAGATCGAGAGCACATTGAAAGAAGGACCAAAGTCATATATAATTAAGACTTCGAATATGATCTTGAAATTTCTATTTAAAAAGTAGAGTGTTTCTGTCAAGGAGCTATCGGCTGATAGTTGCTCCGCGGCAATTTGACGTTTTTAAAACAAATGTACTAGTTATAAGAACATCAAATTTCCAAGGGTAAACTATAAGTCCGATAGTTCCGAGACATAAACACTCTATTGTCTTTATTGTTCACCACTAAATGTTCCCGTAGCGGCTTGCCTCAAAACTGAAAACGACAAGAATTTATTTATCAAAATTTCCAACCCAGCTATGGAGCGCTTAGGTGTTTCGCATTTTCCGTTGTATCCTCTTCAAATGATTTTACATCTATACACGTATAAACATTTTATATGTCAACTGTTGACTTCAAAAGAAGAAACCTAAAGAGGAACCTGTACCGTAGTATACCGCAGTTTTCAGCCTAAAAAAGTACTTTTTTTGCCCTCTTCTAACTAAAATCGTCATGGGACGTCACGTGGTATAAATCTCCGCACAGTTATCACGCAATAACCCCCGCCCGAGTCGATATTTGTCCTCCGATTGTTTCCATCGAGGAGAAACATAGTCAGCACAAGAATTTCAACTTTTCTTTTCTCTTATTTATCATGGAAGGAAACCAAACTAGTGTTATTGAGTCTAGCGAAAGTGACATTAAAAAGCTGATGGCAAGTGCTGTTCCGGAAAGCACAAAAGAGTCACTAAAATACGCTGTCAATGACTTTAAGGTGGAGAAAGTCACGAGTAGACTTTTAATATTTAGTCCTACGTAAATTTAAACCGATTCATGTTACAAAATAAAGATTTAATACAATGTGATAACTAACTATGAAATAAACCAACCGTTCACGTCCGACTTTAGCGTGGAGGAAAGAGAATTGTCAACCATGTTGAAACCTTTTTTAAGCAGAAGCCAGAAAAGTCAGTGGAAGGAGAACCATACAGTCGCAACACTGTGAAAGCCAATTCGTTCCGGGCTGGACAGATTTTCTTTCTGGTTCCCTTCAAAGAAAGCCATTTTCCATTATTCGGGTTAAGTATTCAAGCCGGCAAACGAAGCTCTAGATCCATCACTGAAAGATCTTGCGCGACAGAGATTGATTTCTTTCACAAAGCACAAGCGTCCAATTTGGCCAGCGAAGAACTTGAAGTCCTCAATACAGCAAATCAGCTGGGTCTGAGTGCTTCAGAAAGTTTTGCAAAACAACAGCAAGCCGGCTGAAGTACTTCATCTCAAGCGAGAGAGCGACGAAAAATCAGTCCACCTTCAAGTGCTACAGATTTTACACATTCTGTGTTTCACAGATGTAAATTCTAAGACGGAAACACATTTCGTTCTAGTCAAGTTTATGCTGTAATTGTTTTCTAATTCAGTTTGAGGGCCACAAGTTTATTAGCTCTAAGCTATTTAGTGTTTACCCGCTATAAATAAAGTGTTTACTTACTTACTTACTTACTTACAGTACGTCGGAATATATGAACCAAAAGCGCCAAGTTTTCGAGTTTTTGATCCAAGGGGAGTTACGAGCATCAATTTCACATGACAGCTTGTCAAATTTGTTCCAATCACAGTGGAAATAAAGTTAGTTAAACCAATCAAATTTACTTTGCTCTATCACGTCAATCACAGGCATTCGCCATCAGATCACCAATGGCTTTTTTACCATGTGTACGAGCGGTTTATTGCGAAATGAAAATTAATGGGATGATTATAAAATAAATAAACCCCTTTCTGGCTTGCTGGTATGTCGGCTGATAATGTCATAGGCTAAGAGATTGTCCTCAAAATTTCACATTTGCCCTCGAAGCTTCGCTTCTCGGCCAAATGTTCATTTTTCGGACAATTTCTCAGCCGCGGACATTATCAGCCGACATACCAGCCGCCTGAGGGGGTTTATTTACTAAATATACCCCAATTTTCAAAACTGCGCGCGTTGCTTAAAAGATTTGAAGGATAATAAACACGATAGTCTCCATTTGGGGCGAAAATATGCTCGGATATTTGTCCTTGAACATTATCTGTTCCTCGAATCTCACAGTTTTTCTCGAGCTACGCTCTCGGAAAACTGTTCGGTTCTCGGAACAGATAATGTCCGCGGACAAATATCCTAGCATTGATATTTTCGCGCCAAATGGAGACTATTGTTTATATAGTCGCCCTAGGGCATTTTATTTAATAATTAGATTATGAGCTCGAGGTTTAAGCAATAGAAAACGTTTTCCGCATAGCCTGATATCAACACGAGAGGGGTTGGGAGAATTCGAGACAGTTGTGGAAACCCGAGACGAAGTCGAGGGTTTGAATAACTGGCGAGAATTTTCCCAGCCCCTCGAGTGTTTATATCAGGCTATGCAAACACAGGAAAAAGGTTTTCTATTGCTTTAATAAAATATTTCACAAAACAAATTCGGCAAATGAAGGGAAATTTTGTTTATAAACTTCTTGATCCAAAAATATTTTCTCAATGCATGCTCTAGGCAATCATCTTTCCTACTAACCAATCAAAACGCGCATCTGATAACGCACGAACCAATGAAATTTCGCGTTACAAAGGTCAAAATTTGTGGCAAAATCGCCATCGAGGTAGCAAGCCCTGTGTAAATGAAAGTGATATCAGCTTTCAATCCTTCTAAATCTTAGGGAGAAATGCCTAATTCCGGTGAAACAGAAGAAATGTTCAAAAGATTTACGAATCTGTAAAGAAAAAACTTCAAGAGTGAAACCAGTGTGCTTGATCGCTCTTAGCCTCTTCCAGGCGTTCAGTTAATCAGGGCCGGGTGCAGCGTAGAAAACAGCGCGCGAAAAAAATAAAAAAAAAAGGATCTGGTATACCCCCTGATTGGTTAATTTTGACAGATTTTGTCAACACTCGAGCATTACTGACACAGATGAGATATACGATATTGCGGCGGTCATCAGAGACCTTTCAACGAGTAACGCGGTGTTCAAATCTGTTATAAACAACAATAAGCTAAAAGATTTCCCCAACTGAAGTGCCTTCACGAAGAACAGAAGGATTGCATAAAAACATGGTCAATGAAAGATTCCTTTGCAATCCTTCCCACCAGCTCAGTTTTAAAAGAATTTAATCTATCAACTCTTTCCACGAGTAATGTATCTGATGAATGGAGAAACCGGCGCCGTCTTAACGATCACGATGGTTTGTCTAGCTCTCGAGGCCATAATGAGTGACCAAGTTGAACAGTTGAACACAATCGGAGTCGTAGCAACGGGAATGGGTATCGACTAAGCAGCCGAGAAGAACCGGAAATGGCGAGATTGTGTGTAAAGATCTGTATATAAGGTTCGTGACATCCCTACATAATTTGCCGTCCTGTTTTCGATATTGACCTTTTGTTTTGCAGAGTTTGACACCTCTGTGATTTGCCATTTGGTGTTTATGCTTTGCTTAGGCTCATTTGTATTGCAAAATATGTTTTAAGTCTCCTAGTGTTGGCTTTCAGTTCGATAGACAAAGTTTGAAATTTTCCGCGAGCATGTTTCAATGAAAGGTTTACGACTGAAAACCACAAGCCGGCGGTCATGTTACGGGTCTCTGTAGGCGGTCTATAAGTGGGCGGAATGACCTTTTGTAAAGTTTGCCCACAGGCGTTCCCTCCCTTCCTCTCGCCACGCTTTTTTTTTTTTTTTTTCGCCCGCTGTTTTCTGCGCTGCGCCCTGACTAACTGAACGCCTTGAAGAGGCTTGATCGCTCTTGAAAGTTACGCGAACTTGCCCGATTTGGCAGCCCGAGAAGATGGTTGAGAAGTTGAATCGCCCATCGTGCCTTGTGAAGTTTTGCAGTTTGGAGTCATAGCACAAGCAGGCAGGGTTGAGTTTATGCAGTTCAGTCCATCATTCTGCTGAGCTGTCTGGTACATTCTTCCAAGTTTTAATGGTCATTTTTGAACATTTGACAGCCAAAACACGGCAACTGATCGCCCGTGCACAATTATTGGCAGACTGTAGCATATAGTTGGCATTTAATGTTATTGCACACCTTTATTAAAAAAACAGAATGTGATTTTGAGAATTTTATTGTAGTAATTAAATCCAAAAATTACCTTGAAAAACGTTTACTGTGTATTTTGTTGCATAATATTTTGTCGTCTTTGCAACAGATATCAGATACGGATTTGGCTGGCCGCTACATGTCGCAATCACATGCTGATATATTTTGACACATTTTATATATTTTATGCTGCAATATTTAATAATCTTAGAAACATTGTAAATAGTATCTTTTTTATCTTTTTCAGTATTTTTATTTATCATTTTCATTGCTTTTTCCTTTTATTATTATTACTATTTTTATTCTGTGACTATTCCTGTAAAGTAGCTGGTTGGCTAAGTGTCTAGTCACGTTAATAAACTTACTTACTTACTTTACTTACTTAAGCTCCCTCGAGAAGGTCGTCTACCTCATTAACATCGAGGCATGTAAAGCGCTGTTGTTTGTCTTTCTTCTGCTTTTTTTTCCACGGGTCAGAGGGAAAAAGACGGTCAATCCCCAAATCAAAACTTGGAAAAGTTTTCTTCATTTGAATTCCTTAATATTTTTACTTGAGAGGTAGACTACCGGCTTTGAAATGGTTTTAAATTGTACCGGGGAAACACAGAAAGCGTGACGCGACAACCGTGTTTGCTTACTCTCATCTTAACACACCTATCGACCAATGAGAATGCGTGTACTGTCTTAAATATTTTATAATGGCTGATAGTATACTAGTAGCTCAGCCAATCAGATTGCATCATTTGCATTAGTATACTAATAGAATTCTACTAATTAAACAATAGAGTGTTTCTGTCGAGGAACTATCGACTGATAGTTCTTCGCGGAAATTTGATGTTCATAAAACAAATATTTGTCCGAGAAGCGAAGCTTCGAAGGTAAATATGCTATTATATTAATTTCCAAGAGGCAACTATCAGACCGATAGTTACGAGACATAAACACTCTATTGTCTTTATTGTTCACCACCAAATTTTCCTGTAGCGGCATGTCTCAAATTTAAAATACGACAAAAAATTCTTTATCAAAATTTTCCACTGCTGTGGAGCGCTTGGGTGTTTCGTATTTTCCGTTATATCCTGCCAGATGATATTATATCTATTTAACAAATATATTCCATGTTGCCGTGCCTCTGTTCGGTAATAGATCACAGATGACGTCAAAATAAGGTAAGAACAAAAAGTGGCACACGAGGCCTAGCCGAGTGTGTCACTGATGGTCTTTCCACATTTTGACGTCTTCTGTGATCTATTACTGAACAGACGCACAGCAACATGGAATCTATTTGTTTTATATAACAACGAAAAGCCTTTTTTATTTCAAAATATTTCAAAATAACGCGAACGCCCGCCTTTGCCCCGCCTTTGCCCACTTTGGCGAAAACGAAAAAAAGCCATTTGACGTAATCTACTACCTATACAAAATGAAGCAATTTAATTGGTTACTGTGCGAGGCAAAGAATTGTGATTGGTCGAGTTAAGGACGTTCGCGCTCATTGTTACTGCGCATCCCTACTGCGCACGCAAATTCAGATGCCACGTCGTGCATCGAGCGCACGCTACGTACTAAAATGAGCAATGATAGGGCAGATGGCCATTGCTATAGCTTTGCTTGGATTTAACGATCTCGGACGTTCGGTGACCCCTACTTTTCTTTTCAGAAACAGATTTCATTTGTAATTATCTCCACATTGTCCAAACACGAACAAACAATCAATGTGAGAAGTTAAAAAAATTAAAGATTTCTGTCCACGGGACATGGAATTCTTCCATCTTGCGGCTGCAAGGCGCGTGAAACTATGGTCACTAAATGCGAACTTGTCCTTTGAGGAACCTCAGCAGTTGACTAAATTCGTTTAATAGGTCCATTTAAACAATACTTGGCATAGAGCATTTCCCTTCAAAGCTCTAATTACAATAATTTGGGACTTGCAGCTACTATGGCCTTTTTCGCTAACGAAGCCCGATTTACTCAGATTTAGGTGTTCTTCCGGGCATGTTCTCTCCAAACGAAGTCGGTGACCCCCAATTTCTTTTCCATTTCTGACATCACTGACTCATCATTTTTCAAAGGTAAAATTTTCAGAAAAAAAAAAATCAATGTTGTCAAATTTTCGCGCGAACGTCCTTAAATCACGCCACTGTCAAACCTGACTCGAGCATCGTTCCTCGTGAAATAAAAACTTACACCGAATGCAGATTTAAAAACCTTAAAGAAAACGCTAAAAAAAATCAAGCCAGTTTTCGTCATCAGAGCAGCCCCGTGAGCCGAAAAGCTTGGACGTTGCCTTGAAAATTGCAGGAGTTGAAAAATTACCCTCGGAAAACTTGTTGCTACGATCAACCTCAAGGCCATTTGATTCGAGTTTTCAATGAAAGGAACGTAAATGAGGGTGGACATTTTTTGTCTTCTGTGGTTGGTGATTCTCAAATCAGTTTGATATAGTGTCGGAGACACATTATAGCTGTGATACTGTTGGCCGTGAGCTGTGGTTAGTTATACTTTGCTCGCTGCTGTGCCCTGAAACGGACAGGAACATTTGCATCGGAAATCAAGGTTATGTGTTTATTTTATCTGATTTTAAGAAGTGATGTTTTGAAGTTTTATTCCTGACATCAATCAGTGTGTCAACAGTTATTTTGACACTGGGAAAAGTTGAACTTTTTAAATAAATTATTCTCAGAAAAATTTTGTTTATTGTGTTTGTTAAATTCGAAATAAAGCAATGGTTTTCGGCTTACCAAGACCAATTTTGTGCGTGGTTTAGTCCCGCTCGATTGCCGTCTGAGACTACTGGATAATTTTTTCTTAATCATTTTCTTAAAGAAACGGCCTTATCTTTCTTCGTCTGGCTTCTCGAACCTGTTTAATGCTTTGGCAAAACGTTTTTGTACCTTATCTTTTGCCCAGTCACGTAATATATTATCTTAATTCTCAAAACTTTCCGCCATTTTAAAACAACAGAGGGAAAAACGAACGCAACTACATCACATCGACTTAGACCATGCGAGACTCCTTATTTTTCTTACATAGTGTAGAAATCACACTTGAACTGTTTTTCTTAAGTTAAAAAAAGTTGGCATGAAGAGGACTCTCGAACCTGGATCATCGGATCACCAGCGGGAATCATATCCGCCAAACCACCGACGTCACCCTGCCAAGTCCTCGATTTTTTTTTACTAGAAATCCTAATCCTAATTGAAAGCTAACACTAACCCAGTCTAAGCTAATGTAGGCTGACCGGAGCGCCATTTAGGCTGACCGAACGATATTTAGTCCCACAGAAGTGTTATTTAGACTAACAGGAGAGCTAATTACAGCTGTAATTAGGCAGCATGGCTCATCAGGTTTAGGCCGATGATATTCGCTATATAAAGAACTAATTGATGCGTGGTGTAATATGTCATGGGCTGTCTATCTGGTTTAGGTCGATGATATGTATTGCTTTCCGGGAAAAACTTTGTAATGATGACGTCAATTGTGCATATGTTCTCTAATTGATCATAGGCGAGAACCAATCAAAATGCGAGAATAACTTGGTTTATTATATAAACATTTATAAACAATTTTATATGTCAATTGTTGACTTCTAAGCAAGAAACCTTCTAAAGAGGAAACCTCGAATCTTGAAACCTCTGCGCCCTCTTGACGTTTAACTGTACCGTAGTTTAGTTTAGTTTGATGAGATTTGACGAATGACGACAAAGGAAATTTAGTGGTGAACTATAATTGCAGATAGTGTGTAAGATGGTACCACATGATCAATTTTGACTAATGACGAAAAAGGAAAATTTAGCGGTGAACTATAACGCGGGATAACGGTCATTAATGCAAGTGCGGCCGTAACACTACTTGAAAAGAGACCTGAAAAAAATTTTCAGGCTCTGAGCGGGATTCGAACCCACGACCTCTGCGATGCCGGTGCAGTGCTCTCCCAACTGAGCTATCAAAGCCACATGAGAGCGGTCGTATATGGGTTAGCCCTTTATATGGGGACGTTTAGACTTGGCCCAAGTACAGTAAAGATGAAAGTAATTTGTCCCATAGTAGCAACTGAGTGATAACGGTCATTAATGCAAGTGCGGCCGTAACACCACTTGAACAGATACCTGAAAAAATTTTCAGGCTCTGAGCGGGATTCGAGCCCACGACCTCTGCGATGCCGGTGCAGTGCTCTCCCAACTGAGCTATCAAAGCCACATGAGAGCGGTCGTACATGGAGTTAGCCCTTTATATGGGGACGTTTAGACTTGGCCCAAGTACAGTAAAGATTAAAGTAATTTGTCCCATAGTAGCAACTGAGTGATAACGGTCATTAATGCAAGTGCGGCCGTAACACTACTTGAACAGAGACCTGAAAAAAATTTCAGAGTCTGAAAATTTTTTTCAGGTCTCTGTTCAAGTAGTGTTACGGCCGCACTTGCATTAATGACCGTTATCACTCAGTTGCTACTAAGGGACAAATTACTTTCTTCTATAACGCGGGATAGTTTACAATAGGTCTTTGTTGGTCTGCTTTGGGAACATTCGGGAAGTTTCTCGGAGAGTATTCCTGGACATTGCCGAAAATAAAATTCTTAAATGCAAATATATTTGTACTCTGGGAGTTCTCAGGTATGGCCGCGGCCAAGGCTGTGTATGGTCGACCTTCGGAACGGAATCAAACCATATCTACTATGTAGGTCTTGTAAACGGCGATAAAATAGTTTCAGAGTATTTAGGGCTTTGATCACTTAAAGCCATTGTCAGTTCGAGAGGAGCAAAAGGGTGCAAAGATCTAGGCCATCGATTCCCCAAACTTTCCAGAGTGCGCGCGCAGGATGGTAGAAAGACTCTTTGCGGTCTGCATTTCACCGTAGTTTCCGATAAACTGGATTTATCTTCTACCGAAGGGAGGCTAGACAAAGAAAAATTATAGCAAAGATACTTTTTTACAAACACTGTTTTTGTTATTGAAATGTTGAAAACGTTAAACAAAAGATCTCATTGTTTCGCTAACCTATAGTTCTCTGGTTGGCATATTAATAACAATAGGTGACGTCACAGATATCTTTTCTACAGGAAAAATTTCCGTTTGAAGCTAGGCTGATTTTCACTAACAAAAGTAAGCATAAGTATACGCCAACATACGCAGGCGCAGTAAGATTTTGATCATTAGCACCTCTTGTTGGAAATTTTCCCAACAAAAGGTGCTAATTATCAACATCTTTCTGCGCCTGCGTATGTTGGCTTATGTTTATGCCCATGTGTTTAGTGAGAATAACCCTTAGCCCATACATTTATTATGCATGCAGAATGATTAATTATATATGCGCTATTTTGTTTTTGAAGACAATAGCAATTGCTTAAGGTATTGAATATTTCCGTTAATAATCACTACTTACTGTATGAATAAAAGAGGATTTCATTTTGCGCTCTGTCTTTTTACCTCTTTACCTCTTCTTCCCCTTGCTTTTTTCTACTCTTCTTGTGCTTCATATATTATCCAGGCTCCTTACGATTTTTTTTGTACCCCTGCAGGTCTCGAATCTCTTAAGTTGCTCATACCTGTCGCTTAACAGTCTCTCTTTTACACCACTACTCTACGAGTTTCAGTTGAGAATTACCTTTCGACAAACTGTTTTTGTAAGTACTTGACTCGCTCGAAGGAACAAAAATTTGGTTTACAATTTACTTAATCATCTGCTCAAGAGAAAATGAGGGGACAGAGAGATTCTTTCAATTCTCTGCTGGTCGGGTCCTATTGATGCTTAAAAAGCCAGGCGATTAAATCGCCCTGAGCAATCCACACTGATACCTCTAAACAACGACAGACACGAGGTAAAGAGGTAAAACAAAAACAAGAGCGCCCAAAATGAAATCCTCCTTTTATTCCATACAGGAAATGTAGTGATTATTAACGGAAATATTCAATACCTTAAGCAATTGCTATTGTCTTCAAAAACAAAATAAGCGCATATATAATTAATCATTCTGCATGCATAATAAATGTAGGGGCTAAGGGGTTATTCTCACTAAACACATGGGCATAAACATAAGCCAACATACGCAGGCGCAGAAAGATGTTGATAATTAGCACCTTTTGTTGGGAAAATTTCCAACAAGAGGTGCTAATGATCAAAATCTTACTGCGCCTGCGTATGTTGGCGTATACTTATGCTTACTTTTGTTAGTGAAAATCAGCCTAGCTTCAAACGGAAATTTTTCCTGTAGAAAAGATATCTGTGACGTCACCTATTGTTATTAATATGCCAACCAGAGAACTATAGGTTAGCGAAACAATGAGATCTTTTGTTTAACGTTTTCAACATTTCAATAACAAAAACAGTGTTTGTAAAAAAGTATCTTTGCTATAATTTTTCTTTGTCTAGCCTCCCTTCGGTAGAAGATAAATCCAGTTTATCGGAAACTACGGTGAAATGCAGACCGCAAAGAGTCTTTCTACCATCCTGCGCGCGCACTCTGGAAAGTTTGGGGAATCGATGGCCTAGATCTTTGCACCCTTTTGCTCCTCTCGAACTGACAATGGCTTTAAGTGATCAAAGCCCTAAATACTCTGAAAACTATTTTATCGCCGTTTACAAGACCTACATAGTAGATATGGTTTGATTCCGTTCCGAAGGTCGACCATACACAGCCTTGGCCGCGGCCATACCTGAGAACTCCCAGAGTACAAATATATTTGCATTTAAGAATTTTATTTTCGGCAATGTCCAGGAATACTCTCCGAGAAACTTCCCGAATGTTCCCAAAGCAGACCAACAAAGACCTATTGTAAACTATCCCGCGTTATAGAAGAAAGTAATTTGTCCCTTAGTAGCAACTGAGTGATAACGGTCATTAATGCAAGTGCGGCCGTAACACTACTTGAACAGAGACCTGAAAAAAATTTTCAGACTCTGAAATTTTTTTCAGGTCTCTGTTCAAGTAGTGTTACGGCCGCACTTGCATTAATGACCGTTATCACTCAGTTGCTACTATGGGACAAATTACTTTAATCTTTACTGTACTTGGGCCAAGTCTAAACGTCCCCATATAAAGGGCTAACCCATATACGACCGCTCTCATGTGGCTTTGATAGCTCAGTTGGGAGAGCACTGCACCGGCATCGCAGAGGTCGTGGGCTCGAATCCCGCTCAGAGCCTGAAAATTTTTTCAGGTCTCTGTTCAAGTAGTGTTACGGCCGCACTTGCATTAATGACCGTTATCACTCAGTTGCTACTATGGGACAAATTACTTTCATCTTTACTGTACTTGGGCCAAGTCTAAACGTCCCCATATAAAGGGCTAACCCATATACGACCGCTCTCATGTGGCTTTGATAGCTCAGTTGGGAGAGCACTGCACCGGCATCGCAGAGGTCGTGGGTTCGAATCCCGCTCAGAGCCTGAAAATTTTTTTCAGGTCTCTTTTCAAGTAGTGTTACGGCCGCACTTGCATTAATGACCGTTATCCCGCGTTATAGTTCACCGCTAAATTTTCCTTTTTCGTCATTAGTCAAAATTGATCATGTGGTACCATCTTACACACTATCTGCAATTATAGTTCACCACTAAATTTCCTTTGTCGTCATTCGTCAAATCTCATCAAACTAAACTAAACTACGGTACAGTTAAACGTCAAGAGGGCGCAGAGGTTTCAAGATTCGAGGTTTCCTCTTTAGAAGGTTTCTTGCTTAGAAGTCAACAATTGACATATAAAATTGTTTATAAATGTTTATATAATAAACCAAGTTATTCTCGCATTTTGATTGGTTCTCGCCTATGATCAATTAGAGAACATATGCACAATTGACGTCATCATTACAAAGTTTTTCCCGGAAAGCAATACATATCATCGACCTAAACCAGATAGACAGCCCATGACATATTACACCACGCATCAATTAGTTCTTTATATAGCGAATATCATCGGCCTAAACCTGATGAGCCATGCTGCCTAATTACAGCTGTAATTAGCTCTCCTGTTAGTCTAAATAACACTTCTGTGGGACTAAATATCGTTCGGTCAGCCTAAATGGCGCTCCGGTCAGCCTACATTAGCTTAGACTGGGTTAGTGTTAGCTTTCAATTAGGATTAGGATTTCTAGTAAAAAAAAATCGAGGACTTGGCAGGGTGACGTCGGTGGTTTGGCGGATATGATTCCCGCTGGTGATCCGATGATCCAGGTTCGAGAGTCCTCTTCATGCCAACTTTTTTTAACTTAAGAAAAACAGTTCAAGTGTGATTTCTACACTATGTAAGAAAAATAAGGAGTCTCGCATGGTCTAAGTCGATGTGATGTAGTTGCGTTCGTTTTTCCCTCTGTTGTTTTAAAATGGCGGAAAGTTTTGAGAATTAAGATAATATATTACGTGACTGGGCAAAAGATAAGGTACAAAAACGTTTTGCCAAAGCATTAAACAGGTTCGAGAAGCCAGACGAAGAAAGATAAGGCCGTTTCTTTAAGAAAATGATTAAGAAAAAATTATCCAGTAGTCTCAGACGGCAATCGAGCGGGACTAAACCACGCACAAAATTGGTCTTGGTAAGCCGAAAACCATTGCTTTATTTCGAATTTAACAAACACAATAAACAAAATTTTTCTGAGAATAATTTATTTAAAAAGTTCAACTTTTCCCAGTGTCAAAATAACTGTTGACACACTGATTGATGTCAGGAATAAAACTTCAAAACATCACTTCTTAAAATCAGATAAAATAAACACATAACCTTGATTTCCGATGCAAATGTTCCTGTCCGTTTCAGGGCACAGCAGCGAGCAAAGTATAACTAACCACAGCTCACGGCCAACAGTATCACAGCTATAATGTGTCTCCGACACTATATCAAACTGATTTGAGAATCACCAACCACAGAAGACAAAAAATGTCCACCCTCATTTACGTTCCTTTCATTGAAAACTCGAATCAAATGGCCTTGAGGTTGATCGTAGCAACAAGTTTTCCGAGGGTAATTTTTCAACTCCTGCAATTTTCAAGGCAACGTCCAAGCTTTTCGGCTCACGGGGCTGCTCTGATGACGAAAACTGGCTTGATTTTTTTTAGCGTTTTCTTTAAGGTTTTTAAATCTGCATTCGGTGTAAGTTTTTATTTCACGAGGAACGATGCTCGAGTCAGGTTTGACAGTGGCGTGATTTAAGGACGTTCGCGCGAAAATTTGACAACATTGATTTTTTTTTTTCTGAAAATTTTACCTTTGAAAAATGATGAGTCAGTGATGTCAGAAATGGAAAAGAAATTGGGGGTCACCGACTTCGTTTGGAGAGAACATGCCCGGAAGAACACCTAAATCTGAGTAAATCGGGCTTCGTTAGCGAAAAAGGCCATAGTAGCTGCAAGTCCCAAATTATTGTAATTAGAGCTTTGAAGGGAAATGCTCTATGCCAAGTATTGTTTAAATGGACCTATTAAACGAATTTAGTCAACTGCTGAGGTTCCTCAAAGGACAAGTTCGCATTTAGTGACCATAGTTTCACGCGCCTTGCAGCCGCAAGATGGAAGAATTCCATGTCCCGTGGACAGAAATCTTTAATTTTTTTAACTTCTCACATTGATTGTTTGTTCGTGTTTGGACAATGTGGAGATAATTACAAATGAAATCTGTTTCTGAAAAGAAAAGTAGGGGTCACCGAACGTCCGAGATCGTTAAATCCAAGCAAAGCTATAGCAATGGCCATCTGCCCTATCATTGCTCATTTTAGTACGTAGCGTGCGCTCGATGCACGACGTGGCATCTGAATTTGCGTGCGCAGTAGGGATGCGCAGTAACAATGAGCGCGAACGTCCTTAACTCGACCAATCACAATTCTTTGCCTCGCACAGTAACCAATTAAATTGCTTCATTTTGTATAGGTAGTAGATTACGTCAAATGGCTTTTTTTCGTTTTCGCCAAAGTGGGCAAAGGCGGGGCAAAGGCGGGCGTTCGCGTTATTTTGAAATATTTTGAAATAAAAAAGGCTTTTCGTTGTTATATAAAACAAATAGATTCCATGTTGCTGTGCGTCTGTTCAGTAATAGATCACAGAAGACGTCAAAATGTGGAAAGACCATCAGTGACACACTCGGCTAGGCCTCGTGTGCCACTTTTTGTTCTTACCTTATTTTGACGTCATCTGTGATCTATTACCGAACAGAGGCACGGCAACATGGAATATATTTGTTAAATAGATATAATATCATCTGGCAGGATATAACGGAAAATACGAAACACCCAAGCGCTCCACAGCAGTGGAAAATTTTGATAAAGAATTTTTTGTCGTATTTTAAATTTGAGACATGCCGCTACAGGAAAATTTGGTGGTGAACAATAAAGACAATAGAGTGTTTATGTCTCGTAACTATCGGTCTGATAGTTGCCTCTTGGAAATTAATATAATAGCATATTTACCTTCGAAGCTTCGCTTCTCGGACAAATATTTGTTTTATGAACATCAAATTTCCGCGAAGAACTATCAGTCGATAGTTCCTCGACAGAAACACTCTATTGTTTAATTAGTAGAATTCTATTAGTATACTAATGCAAATGATGCAATCTGATTGGCTGAGCTACTAGTATACTATCAGCCATTATAAAATATTTAAGACAGTACACGCATTCTCATTGGTCGATAGGTGTGTTAAGATGAGAGTAAGCAAACACGGTTGTCGCGTCACGCTTTCTGTGTTTCCCCGGTACAATTTAAAACCATTTCAAAGCCGGTAGTCTACCTCTCAAGTAAAAATATTAAGGAATTCAAATGAAGAAAACTTTTCCAAGTTTTGATTTGGGGATTGACCGTCTTTTTCCCTCTGACCCGTGGAAAAAAAAGCAGAAGAAAGACAAACAACAGCGCTTTACATGCCTCGATGTTAATGAGGTAGACGACCTTCTCGAGGGAGCTTAAGTAAGTAAAGTAAGTAAGTAAGTTTATTAACGTGACTAGACACTTAGCCAACCAGCTACTTTACAGGAATAGTCACAGAATAAAAATAGTAATAATAATAAAAGGAAAAAGCAATGAAAATGATAAATAAAAATACTGAAAAAGATAAAAAAGATACTATTTACAATGTTTCTAAGATTATTAAATATTGCAGCATAAAATATATAAAATGTGTCAAAATATATCAGCATGTGATTGCGACATGTAGCGGCCAGCCAAATCCGTATCTGATATCTGTTGCAAAGACGACAAAATATTATGCAACAAAATACACAGTAAACGTTTTTCAAGGTAATTTTTGGATTTAATTACTACAATAAAATTCTCAAAATCACATTCTGTTTTTTTAATAAAGGTGTGCAATAACATTAAATGCCAACTATATGCTACAGTCTGCCAATAATTGTGCACGGGCGATCAGTTGCCGTGTTTTGGCTGTCAAATGTTCAAAAATGACCATTAAAACTTGGAAGAATGTACCAGACAGCTCAGCAGAATGATGGACTGAACTGCATAAACTCAACCCTGCCTGCTTGTGCTATGACTCCAAACTGCAAAACTTCACAAGGCACGATGGGCGATTCAACTTCTCAACCATCTTCTCGGGCTGCCAAATCGGGCAAGTTCGCGTAACTTTCAAGAGCGATCAAGCCTCTTCAAGGCGTTCAGTTAGTCAGGGCGCAGCGCAGAAAACAGCGGGCGAAAAAAAAAAAAAAAAAGCGTGGCGAGAGGAAGGGAGGGAACGCCTGTGGGCAAACTTTACAAAAGGTCATTCCGCCCACTTATAGACCGCCTACAGAGACCCGTAACATGACCGCCGGCTTGTGGTTTTCAGTCGTAAACCTTTCATTGAAACATGCTCGCGGAAAATTTCAAACTTTGTCTATCGAACTGAAAGCCAACACTAGGAGACTTAAAACATATTTTGCAATACAAATGAGCCTAAGCAAAGCATAAACACCAAATGGCAAATCACAGAGGTGTCAAACTCTGCAAAACAAAAGGTCAATATCGAAAACAGGACGGCAAATTATGTAGGGATGTCACGAACCTTATATACAGATCTTTACACACAATCTCGCCATTTCCGGTTCTTCTCGGCTGCTTAGTCGATACCCATTCCCGTTGCTACGACTCCGATTGTGTTCAACTGTTCAACTTGGTCACTCATTATGGCCTCGAGAGCTAGACAAACCATCGTGATCGTTAAGACGGCGCCGGTTTCTCCATTCATCAGATACATTACTCGTGGAAAGAGTTGATAGATTAAATTCTTTTAAAACTGAGCTGGTGGGAAGGATTGCAAAGGAATCTTTCATTGACCATGTTTTTATGCAATCCTTCTGTTCTTCGTGAAGGCACTTCAGTTGGGGAAATCTTTTAGCTTATTGTTGTTTATAACAGATTTGAACACCGCGTTACTCGTTGAAAGGTCTCTGATGACCGCCGCAATATCGTATATCTCATCTGTGTCAGTAATGCTCGAGTGTTGACAAAATCTGTCAAAATTAACCAATCAGGGGGTATACCAGATCCTTTTTTTTTTATTTTTTTCGCGCGCTGTTTTCTACGCTGCACCCGGCCCTGATTAACTGAACGCCTGGAAGAGGCTAAGAGCGATCAAGCACACTGGTTTCACTCTTGAAGTTTTTTCTTTACAGATTCGTAAATCTTTTGAACATTTCTTCTGTTTCACCGGAATTAGGCATTTCTCCCTAAGATTTAGAAGGATTGAAAGCTGATATCACTTTCATTTACACAGGGCTTGCTACCTCGATGGCGATTTTGCCACAAATTTTGACCTTTGTAACGCGAAATTTCATTGGTTCGTGCGTTATCAGATGCGCGTTTTGATTGGTTAGTAGGAAAGATGATTGCCTAGAGCATGCATTGAGAAAATATTTTTGGATCAAGAAGTTTATAAACAAAATTTCCCTTCATTTGCCGAATTTGTTTTGTGAAATATTTTATTAAAGCAATAGAAAACCTTTTTCCTGTGTTTGCATAGCCTGATATAAACACTCGAGGGGCTGGGAAAATTCTCGCCAGTTATTCAAACCCTCGACTTCGTCTCGGGTTTCCACAACTGTCTCGAATTCTCCCAACCCCTCTCGTGTTGATATCAGGCTATGCGGAAAACGTTTTCTATTGCTTAAACCTCGAGCTCATAATCTAATTATTAAATAAAATGCCCTAGGGCGACTATATAAACAATAGTCTCCATTTGGCGCGAAAATATCAATGCTAGGATATTTGTCCGCGGACATTATCTGTTCCGAGAACCGAACAGTTTTCCGAGAGCGTAGCTCGAGAAAAACTGTGAGATTCGAGGAACAGATAATGTTCAAGGACAAATATCCGAGCATATTTTCGCCCCAAATGGAGACTATCGTGTTTATTATCCTTCAAATCTTTTAAGCAACGCGCGCAGTTTTGAAAATTGGGGTATATTTAGTAAATAAACCCCCTCAGGCGGCTGGTATGTCGGCTGATAATGTCCGCGGCTGAGAAATTGTCCGAAAAATGAACATTTGGCCGAGAAGCGAAGCTTCGAGGGCAAATGTGAAATTTTGAGGACAATCTCTTAGCCTATGACATTATCAGCCGACATACCAGCAAGCCAGAAAGGGGTTTATTTATTTTATAATCATCCCATTAATTTTCATTTCGCAATAAACCGCTCGTACACATGGTAAAAAAGCCATTGGTGATCTGATGGCGAATGCCTGTGATTGACGTGATAGAGCAAAGTAAATTTGATTGGTTTAACTAACTTTATTTCCACTGTGATTGGAACAAATTTGACAAGCTGTCATGTGAAATTGATGCTCGTAACTCCCCTTGGATCAAAAACTCGAAAACTTGGCGCTTTTGGTTCATATATTCCGACGTACTGTAAGTAAGTAAGTAAGTAAGTAAACACTTTATTTATAGCGGGTAAACACTAAATAGCTTAGAGCTAATAAACTTGTGGCCCTCAAACTGAATTAGAAAACAATTACAGCATAAACTTGACTAGAACGAAATGTGTTTCCGTCTTAGAATTTACATCTGTGAAACACAGAATGTGTAAAATCTGTAGCACTTGAAGGTGGACTGATTTTTCGTCGCTCTCTCGCTTGAGATGAAGTACTTCAGCCGGCTTGCTGTTGTTTTGCAAAACTTTCTGAAGCACTCAGACCCAGCTGATTTGCTGTATTGAGGACTTCAAGTTCTTCGCTGGCCAAATTGGACGCTTGTGCTTTGTGAAAGAAATCAATCTCTGTCGCGCAAGATCTTTCAGTGATGGATCTAGAGCTTCGTTTGCCGGCTTGAATACTTAACCCGAATAATGGAAAATGGCTTTCTTTGAAGGGAACCAGAAAGAAAATCTGTCCAGCCCGGAACGAATTGGCTTTCACAGTGTTGCGACTGTATGGTTCTCCTTCCACTGACTTTTCTGGCTTCTGCTTAAAAAAGGTTTCAACATGGTTGACAATTCTCTTTCCTCCACGCTAAAGTCGGACGTGAACGGTTGGTTTATTTCATAGTTAGTTATCACATTGTATTAAATCTTTATTTTGTAACATGAATCGGTTTAAATTTACGTAGGACTAAATATTAAAAGTCTACTCGTGACTTTCTCCACCTTAAAGTCATTGACAGCGTATTTTAGTGACTCTTTTGTGCTTTCCGGAACAGCACTTGCCATCAGCTTTTTAATGTCACTTTCGCTAGACTCAATAACACTAGTTTGGTTTCCTTCCATGATAAATAAGAGAAAAGAAAAGTTGAAATTCTTGTGCTGACTATGTTTCTCCTCGATGGAAACAATCGGAGGACAAATATCGACTCGGGCGGGGGTTATTGCGTGATAACTGTGCGGAGATTTATACCACGTGACGTCCCATGACGATTTTAGTTAGAAGAGGGCAAAAAAAGTACTTTTTTAGGCTGAAAACTGCGGTATACTACGGTACAGGTTCCTCTTTAGGTTTCTTCTTTTGAAGTCAACAGTTGACATATAAAATGTTTATACGTGTATAGATGTAAAATCATTTGAAGAGGATACAACGGAAAATGCGAAACACCTAAGCGCTCCATAGCTGGGTTGGAAATTTTGATAAATAAATTCTTGTCGTTTTCAGTTTTGAGGCAAGCCGCTACGGGAACATTTAGTGGTGAACAATAAAGACAATAGAGTGTTTATGTCTCGGAACTATCGGACTTATAGTTTACCCTTGGAAATTTGATGTTCTTATAACTAGTACATTTGTTTTAAAAACGTCAAATTGCCGCGGAGCAACTATCAGCCGATAGCTCCTTGACAGAAACACTCTACTTTTTAAATAGAAATTTCAAGATCATATTCGAAGTCTTAATTATATATGACTTTGGTCCTTCTTTCAATGTGCTCTCGATCTCATTCTTTCGCCGTGGAATTTTGAGGCTGAGTAGTATTATATTCAATAGTCTTTTCCAGTATGATGTTATTTTAACGTTCGTTCGAACTCACGATAAGCTTGTTTATTCTTTATGTTCACAAACACGATCGCCCAGGCTTTGGGATGTTCCCTGGAAACAGCTGTATTAAATCCCCGGGCTGTATTTGATTGCATTTGTGGATTTAGTAGTAGTAGTAGTAGTTCTAATTGCGGCAGAAAAGGTCAGTAGTATCCGGTCGAATATTATTTGGAATCTGTGGAAGAGTACTCTAAAGGAAAGATCCATATAAGAATGAAGCTGAACCAGTGAACGGGAATGTAAATACTGTGTACTTTAGTACTGTGTACCACTTGCTAATCAGGCCAGGGGAAATACTCGAATCAGTCGCACGGAGTTTGTTTACGCGATCAACGCGCAGGCGATTGCAAATGTTTACTCAGTTATATTTGAGCTTCCTGCTTAGAATAATGTTCCAAAAAAGTATACTTTTACAAATTAGCTTTAGCGCTTAAACATTACAAGTCGATGTGACAATATTTAGCACGAAATTTGAAAGCTGATGTAAATTTTTTAGTCCTATTAAACTTGTGAGTCTACGGAAACTGGTGCCGTCACGCAACGCAGTCTTCAATCACACTGGCATGGACTTTGTCACTGAAATATTTTTTCTGTAAAACCCCGGTTGTTGATGGAAAAAGGTTGATTTTTAAAGGTTGAGAGTCAGCTAGGGAAATCATTTAAGGTATCTGTATAGACATTTATACGGCGTCGAACGCACTCTCATAATCTTTGATTACTACTAGTATATTAATTTTTGTTATATACTAGGGTATCTAAAAGATAGTAATGCTGCGGCACATTCTGTTGATAGTAACATATGTTACATATGTTACATATGTTACATATGTTATAAAAATTATTTTTCAAGCAGCGAAAAGCTTTACCTCTATTAGTTTGCATCTTTTGTATGCAAATATTTTTTTGTGCTCAGCTTTTGTCATTGTTATTGTTACTTAGCTACTTATCTAAAATTTAAACTTAGTTGCTACTTGTATTACTAACGGTCACTTCTGAAGATGTATGTAGAAACATACGAAACGTCAAGTTAAAGTTAAATAATTTTGTTTTCCAACATGCGTTTTATTGTCATGTTTGTAACTGCAGTTTGTGTGCTATTTCTCATTACATATGTTACATATGTTACATATGTTACATATGTTACATATGTTACATATGTTACGTAGTCATTAATCTATCTGCGCGTTCCAAATCTTACATTATAACCTTTATTTCTTAAATTAGTGTCAAAATGTTGTGTGTGACTTAAAGTGCATATGAAGTGAAAAATAATTTCTGCTTATTTGAAAGTCCCTTTAAAATACAGAAGAATGGCGTTTTTCTTTTTGAAATATCTTTTTTCGTTTCAGAGATATTAACGTTTTTCTATTATGAAAATTAGATCAGTGATGACGTCATATTGTTTGCAGCTAAAAATTGTAAAATACTGAATAAACAATATCTCTAGAAATATTAAAGCAGTGTTCTTGAAACCTGGTACCATAAATGTGCATTACAAAAGAAACAAAATGACACCCTTAGCACTAGGCTAGTTTCGAATTGTGCAGCAACAAAAGAACAGAGTCGAGGTTCAGGGGAATAATTTGCATTTTCTTTTGTTTTGAACAATACAAAATGCTAATTATTCCCCTAAACCTCGACTCTGTTCTTTTGTTTCTGCACAATTCGAAACTAGCCTATTGCAGGAGCAGAAATCTCACTTTCTGCACTGGTACGCTTTATATGCCTCTAGACTGTGGACAGTGTTGAAGACGCGTCCATCGCCGGAAGTGTGAAAATACTGAAACGTTTAAATTCATGTTTGGATGAAAAGGAATAGATCGTGCGTTCTACAGTTTCCCGGTTTTTTTTCTTATTATTCTACAAGTTTTAGTAATTACGATTTCTCTTCATCTGATTTAAGCCCAGAAAGTTCGAAGTCTTTGTGAGAAAGGAAGGTCAAAAGCGCAAGGTATTTTTACATTTCTATGCTTCCTAACCTTTGCTTAGCAGAATTGAGTTGGAGTTTTAAGCGGCCGGGTCTGGACTTAGGAAATAAACGGCAGCGAAGACAAGCTATTTTCACAGGTTTTCAGAAACTGATATAACGGGTGGTAACAGATAAATTTTCAGGATCCCTCAAAACAAAATATATCAAAAGTAACGTGCATTTCTTACCTTTGAAGGATCACTTGATGAAGCGATCACAACATTTTTTGGTTGCGTTTGGTGGTCTTTGAGCAGCAAGCTTCTCAATTTGGGTAATTTTCTGTCCTTGCAACACTCAAATTTATGCGTTTTCCGGCTATGATTGCTTTGAGCTCTAAAAAAATTATTTTGACGTATTTGCAAAAACAAAAGTCTTTGGATTTACTTATGACCCAAGACAGTTCACTGAGAAAAGTTTGAGGGAAAACTTTTTTTTCCGATCCGAAATGCAGTGGACCGCTTTTAGAGAGACTGTCACTTAAATGGTGGAACAGTCTTCCGTTAGAGATACGTGCATCGTCTTCTCTAGGCATTTTTAAGCACAGTCTCTTATGGGGTTATAAGGCGTTAATGAAATCTTGCTATGGGGTTGCCTGCGTAGCTGTTGGGATTTGTGAGCGAGTGGTTTCCGTTGGTGGGTCCGCCATTTTATTCTCACGGGAGCAAAGCCCACGAGCAGGGCGCCTATACGTATGTTTTATTTTCGCCCTGCCACGAGGGAATTCGTGAGCGGCGAAGCACTGGGTCTATCTATTTCGACTCCTCATCAATTCCCTCTCGACTTCGCCACTCTTATTCACTCTCGGCTTTGCCACCAAAACAAAATCCCGCCAGCTACGCAGGCTAGCCATCGGGAGTTATACTACAAAGCTGGCAGCCGCTTTTTCCTCTAAGCGTCACTTACATGAATGTTTAAAGGTCAAATGCAACAAAATTGGGCTTGGTTTGATTTCGACTTAAAAGATTATAATCAAAATAATCGTAATCCAAAGTTTTAAATGATTTCATTCAAACATCGTCGAGATATTTGACGTTGAAAATGGCCCTTTTTCTTCGCCTTACAAACGGAACGGTTCGTGAAAACGTCGGAAAATTGTCGGAGCTGGATTTTGTGACGTCATATTTGGTGAGCTTCCCGTTCAAAACAGAGAGCAAACGCGGCAAACATGGGTGTTTTTATTGTAGTATGCGTTCAAAATCTATGGAATGAGCCTTGTTACTACCTTTACAAGATGAGAAATCATCAGTTAATAGCTCACGTTGGTTAAAACGAGAATAATATTGATAGAAGAAGGGATTTTAACCGCCTGTTCGAATCATCTGGCCGTATAGCTGCGTATAGCTACATCTCGTCTTCTTCCTGTCAGCAAACTTTTTAGAAGAAACCTCTTGGAGCAATGTGTTTCGCAATAGCTTAGCTGGGTTTCAAGTTCAATCCCAAAAACAAAAACAGAGAAGCTGTACCAAATATCGTAATTGTAAAGCCATGTATTGATGACGAACACCCTACGAACAAACGCTCTACAAGCAAGGACTGCTGTTGTTCGCCAGCCATATTGTGACGAGCAGAGAGCGAGGTAAAGTCGCTGTATATAAAAGCTATTGCTGTGTTTTCTTATATCAAGTTTGAATTTTCAGATATTTAAGGTAATTTTCTAAACTTAGTCTAGTGGAAATAAATCATTAGCGGTTGGATGATTCTGTAAAACGATTTCACGCCATTGTGATTTGTCATTGTCGAGATTTAAAGGCCTAAATAAATCATCTTGAATTAGCAATTTTCAGCACCAACATTGTCATTTAATAGTTGAACAAAATAAACACATATTTTTACAAGATTATTTTGGATTTTTTTCGTTCTTAGTCCAGCTGTTAGTCGTAATTTGCTGCGATGAAGCAATTGCTTACGGAGAAGACTGCCATTTTGAGGAAGAAGGGAGTGGTCACTAGCCTGGGGGGAGTTAGCCTTAACTGAAGCATTATTTTTTTCACCTCTAAAGTTTGATTACTACAGCTCAAAACTGAAGGGCAAACAATACAAATAGATTTTAATATCTAGCCAAAAAGTTACAAAACTGAAATTAATATTTTCGCTAACCCTTGGTTAGCTTAATTGGGCTTTGAAACACCCAACCCTGAAGGAGACTAATCTAGATGTGGCTCAAGCGTTTATTGATCCCTGAGAGATGCAATCCTCCCTGGGCCATCCTAAAACTGACCTACAAATAAAAGCTCAAAATGGTACCCAGTGCTTTTAAATAGGATTTCATACCTGATATTGATAGGCCTATGTACAGCTGTATGACTGTATTTTTTTTTAACTCTCTCTTGTAACCACCTTGAATACCTTAAGTCAGGGACATTGCCTCAGTCAATTTTTTTTCTCACTATGGCCCTGCTGTGCGATGGACTAGCATCTCATCCAGGGTGGGAGTAGAAATACTCCCAGTCGCTTCATGCTACAGAAACCGGGAAAAGCTCCGGCCTAATGGGCCACTTGGCTCGTATGCAGATTTTACCTTTACCTATGGCCCTGCTGTAAGAAATGCTATAATGCTATTGTAAATTTTGATTGCTCATCAGTTTTTTATTGGAACAAAGGATTGAATGTACTAATCACAAGCCCCTTTGTGATATATAAATGGTACTGCCTAATCATCCGTTGATCTTATTGCCTGCTGAAGACAAGCAGGCTGAGTAGTTAATGTGTTGCAAATCTACATCTCTAGTGCCCTCACCATGAGACAAATGATAATACCACAGTCCTCTTTTCACAACCCTTGAGAGACAAGCATCCAGAGCCTTTTCACATGAGAGTACCTTAGCAGGGAGTTTGCAATCAATTTATCAAGCTCAATAAGCTCTGAAATGTATATATTAATTTTGTCTTTGAGCATGTCTAATTAAAACTGTAGAAGTTACTTAATATCTATCTGGATTTGTGTGCTTCTCTGTGAAACATGCTGGGGTGGACCATAACCCTTCAGGTGCCAATGGGTAATTCATATCAGTTTTCTGTTCTGTCAGAATATTGAATTAGGATAGCATTTTTGTTTTGTGCATCTCTCTCCTGTTTCTAAATAAGGCCTGCTTACTTGCAAACCAAAACCAGCATCTCTATTTTTACATTCAATCCATGTACTGTATGCCCGGACTGTATGTGGTATTTAAGTATTCATCCACGTAACAACAAGTACAATGTAGGCAGGCACTTGGCAAAGGTGATTAAAAGATGAGAAAAAATAATTTTTAACTGCAATTAAATCGGCGCACCTGATTGGATGATATTGAAAAATCGTAGAAAAAAAAAAAAACAATATAAAAGTGATCTCAACAACATTTTTTCTTGACATGTGCCCCATTCCCCTAAAATCTACCTCCCGGTAAAATTTTAGCTTTGTTCTATGCGCCAATCAAAAGTTAGCCTTTTGGTGCATCAAAAATCTGTAAGTTTAAGATGTGTTATATTTACAAATGCAAATGCTTATTAACAAATTCAAAGCCAAAATGAAAAGATGTTCGAACAGAATCCAGTGTATCTACTTGTAAGTTTGAAATTCAAATTTTGCACTTTTTGCATGTGGACCAATGACACCATTTAATTTGATTAGAGTGATCAGTGCCTGAATAATAACTGCCGCTATTTCCACTGCCTATTGTTCTTTTGCCTACTTGTTGCATGGAGCATTGCGTCATCTGAAGGTCGGCACACACTAGGGAACTAGTTGCAGGGACTTGCTTCGGGGACCAGTCCCCTATTGTGTACTCGTATTTTGCATCGAAAACCACATTTTTGGTCCCTGCGATTAGTCCCACAAATTAAGCTGGTTTGATTTCTGGGACTAGTTGCAGGGACCAATAGTCCCACAAATCGGTCAATTTTGTAGTGCGTACACACTAAGGTTAAAGTCCCTGCGACTAGGCACCTAGTGTGTGCCTAGCTTAAAGTTTAATCACAAATTAATATGTCAGATGTAGAAGTACCTTTCACAAACAGCCATACTTTCCACCCATTTACGACTGATACGTCAGTTTTCAACGAATTTACCTTCTATATAAAGAAAATCATCCTTGAAATCACAGAGATCTGAAAGGTTTCTTCCAGTTATGTTATATTTCAACTTCCCTGACTTGAGACCTTCATGATTTTTCTTTACGCTGACGATTTTCTAACCTTTGAAAACTCACTCCGTAACCCTTAAAATTCTAAGGACGGAAACAACACCCACATGCCACCTAAGACAACATCAGCAAGATGGGCTTCAATGCCAGAAATTCCCACAAAACAACTCATCTTATCGGCTTCTCATACTGACAGTAAGGAAATGTACACATCTCAATTTAAAAATAGGTCCGCAATGTGCACTTGGGTCTTATGCTTTATGCTAGTATGCTTTTATTCCCTTTGGGTTGGAATTCTGTTTTCAAATGTCAGTATTTGGGAGTTTAACTGCTGCAAGTGAGAAGGTAGACAAGCCATTAAGATTTTTAAGTGGGAAATATATGGTAGAATACTGTTTAGTTTATGCTCACTTTATTCTCTAATAATAATTTATTTAGCTTTCAGTCCGAATGGGACATATCACAACATCTTTCTATTTAGACCCATTTTGTGCATTATGTGCCATCCGAGTTTAACTCTCTGAATTTGGCACTATTTACACATGTCAAGTGAACTTGCACACGTTGTGTCAAGAGGTTTTGCTGCTTTGATGACTCAGAATATTTAAATTCATAACTGTGCACTGTGGCATCGTCAGTTGCTTTTTGAATAGTGGGCTCCATCCAAAAAGTACACTAGGCAGTAAGGTTTGGGTAAAAAACATGCCGCGAAGCAGCTAGGCAAGATGTACACTGCGTATCATTTGTACACCTGTTGGTGATTTTCCAACTTTTAATCATTGTTATTTGGAAGGTATAACAATTTCTGATATTCCCCAGTTTTAGCTGGGGAATATTGGGTCATGTGATAAGACCAATCCTGTGCAGTTGAAATATTTGATGGATTATAATATTGTTATAATACTATTGTATTTATACCATGCCATAGAAAAACAGCCAATCAGAATGCAAGAAATCTGTTGTATATTTGTCAATATTCCATCAAACCTTCCCATCGATCAGTGCAATTTAACTGCATCACACCCAACCTTCCCATCTGGCTACTGTATTTTCTATGGCATGGTATAAAATAGCTATGTAACCCTTTCTCATGGTATAATTTTGGAATGTCCCACTTGTCACTTATTGGGGTCTTATGAAGACCCCTATGCTATCATCGGCGGGGTTTATTTGTCTGCGTGTCGGGTATCGAGAGGTCTTCTGGGAGGAATTTAGTAGGCTTATATGACGTGAGCTTTCGATACAGCAGCCATTGCTGTTTTGAGTACATGTAATATTTTTGCACAGCTTACCGTCGCGAGTTAGTTGCAGTTTCCAAAGTTAGTTGTTTTCCATTTTTAAATTGCTTTGGCTCGTTTTTGTTAGATATTATCTTTCTTCCCTCGCTGCTCTCGAGAACCATGTATTCTCTGTTATTTGCATTTAGATCCTCGCCGATACATTCCGATACAAGCGATTTGTTTCTCACGCAAGCCATTAACTTATCCAGGCTCGGCTAGTGTTAACTGTGGATTGCACGGGAGAACTGAGTATCTGCTTTCGCAAGAACTCACCTTCCAATTACCCAAACGAGTGTCAGTTATTGGACTCGATGTACTGCTATCACGTAAATCGTATGCATGTACTTCTACTGCTGTGAAGTTATTTTGAGCAGCTGTGAATGCAGTCAAACTGCTGAACTTAACTGTACTAGAGCTGTTTGTTAACGACATGACAATATTAACTGCGAGTATGGGGACATAACTTGAACAATACGGGTCGAGGAAGCGAAGGATGCTTTATCAAATGTTTAATGGGGATGGATTCTTACCATGTCTTAGCTAAATGTGTTTTGTTCGACAACATTGAAACAAATTCTGGACATGTAAAGAAATGATGACCTACATTTCGTCTATATCCTGTTGCTTGTGAGGGGAAGTGAACGACGTGGAGAACAATCCAGGCCCTCCAGTATTTAATGACACTAATCCAACAACTACTGTGTCTGCTGGCCACAACTTCAGGAACTGACCGAAGCACCCTTTGGTAAACTTGGCGCTAGTAAGCAGTGTACGATGTTTTGCAATTATGTTCACCTATTTATTGTTAAAACTTACAATCAAATAGAAGACGCAGTACTCAGAATATGCATATTGGATCGAGCCTATAAAGTGCCACAATATATTAATTCTGTACAAAAAAGTGTTGACGGTCATTAATGCAAGTGCGGCCTTAACACTACTAGAACAGAGACCTGAAAACAATTTAGGCTCTGGGGGCCGTTTCTCGAAAGACCCGGAAACCTTTCGGGCCCGAAAAGCCATAGCCAAATCTTCAACCTTACGATTACAGAGCTGTTTTATTTACATATTCTTGATATGAAAAGAGGTTCCCTTCATACAAGAAGTTTCAGGTATATACACTTCTTCGTTTTTACATATTGATGAACTAAAAATGGCTTTGCGGGCCCGAAAAGTTTCCGGGGCTTTCGAGAAACTGAGACTGAGATATCAAAGCCACATGAGAGCGGTCGTATACGGGTTAGCCCTTTATATGTGGACGTTATACTTGGCCCAAGTTTAGTAAAGAGTTAAATAAATTTTGTCCATAGCAGCAACTGAGTGGTGATGGTCATTAATGCAAGTGCGGCCGTAACACTACTAGAACAGAGACCTGAAAAAAATAGTGTCAAACATCGAAGACCACATTCAATCATATTTCCAACACCTCAAATTTTGCCAAATATTTTCCGCTCTGTCTTTAAAAATTGTAATGACTTGTCTACCTTTTCACTTGTAGCAAGTCAACTCCCAGATGCTGATATTTGAGAACAGCATTCCAACCAGAAGGAATAGAATTACGCATAAGACCCCAAGTACGCATTGCGGACCTATTTTATTTTCTTGGTATACACACTCACCTAAAGTATACCACTCTAAAATGTTGCATAACTAGCAGGTGTTCTATCTCTACCACATTGTATTTGTATTTTGTTTATAATAAGGCAATAAAAAATGTTTTCATCTTTCTCTTCTTGGGCTTATTTCATGAAGTATGCTATAATACAATTGTCTTTTTAAAAACTTTAAAACCCAGTAGAGCCCAAAAAGAACTTACCATTTTACAACAGCAGTAGCTTCCTGACTTCAAGCAGAAGTGATGTTTTGTCTCACAATAAATTTGGCAATTACTATGCACACAGAAATCCAAGGATTTGAAATGTTTGATATTTTGCACTTTCTTGGTTTCGTCTCATAAAATTTGATGGGAAAAAGGTTATTTCAAGTTTCTTTCATATTTTAACCTCATGTTTGGAATATGGTTGTATTGTGTCATTTTTTTGTGTTTAAATATTTAGAAAATTGCTATATCGCTTTAAAAAAGGGAGTATACTTATTTCCAGTAAAGTACAGACAACAACAATACTTTATTTCACCCCATAATTATTACAAGAGAAAAAAATATATATATATCTATATATACAACAGATAATAGGGGTGCTGGCTGTCTCGAAATAACCTAAAAGTTAAAAATGCCAGGCAGCCAGTAGCACTTAACTGAAAAAAACTAGAGTCAGCAGATGGGTAGATGTTGGATCAATGATATGAAATATTATAGGACCTGGGTTTTCCTCCGCATCATTTGCAATGGGATGTAAACATTGTAGCATATCATTTGCATAAACCAAACCATCACCTCATTCCGGAACTTGTAATGTCCAACAAGGTCTTTTATTGTTGGCAAGTAAATAAAAAAACATTTAAAGATAAAACGTCTTATTCCAAGATCGGTCTCGCACACGTGAAGAAGCACCCTTGGCTTTGACAAAATTGTCGTGACAGCTGATCCTCCGGTATTGTTCGATTGTAATTGTTCCTACACTTGACTAGCGGCTAATAACACAGACAACAGTAGTGCAAGACTCTTACTCAGTGCGATTTTTTTGGGGAGTACTATAACTCTTTCAGTTTGAGGTGTAAACGACACCGATAGTCCAAACCGATATATACTTGCTTGTGAGGGCTTGTGCCAATCGTGACTCTGAGAAAGCTTACTTGTGAGATGTGGTGCAACCCGCACCGGATTTAAACCCAATGAATGTGGGCTTGCGAAAGCGTCTAGCTTCAGTGCAATCTGCACTAAACACAAGGCGAGTCTAGATATATGTTGCCTTTCCTCGCCGAGGAAACTCCACTCTGCAACACCTGAATGAAATAACAGAAAACAAACAAGGCAAAGCAGTGCAGTTAATTTTCGATTTGAAATGAAAGAAAGCCAATCATAAACAACACGATAGAGCAATTTTGTAACAGAAGATAAGGTACCTTGAACAAATACTACTAATTGCGACGGAAAGTTCTTCAAAATTTTCCCAACACAGGGAAAACACTGCGACTACAACGCGCTGGAAGCAATGGCCGACGAAACAACTTGAAAACAACTAGTACCCAGACTACTTGTACTCTCAGAGATCTGTCACGTGTCATCTCGCCCTCAAAGTGACAACCAAGATTGCCTCCGACTTAGGTTCTTTATGCAGAGCATAAGACCCAAAAATAAAACAAGCCAAACACTCTAAGATAACCTGTATTCATTAATTTTATTAGTAGTCTTTTAAGGGTAGTTTTCAACATGTTCAGAAAGGCTCACCAATCCATGTGGTCGATTCTTTCGTTGTTAATATAGGTAACCTTGTTAATATCGTACGCCATCTTGTTAAGTCTGATCCACTCGAGTTTATTTTGACTAAATCTTTGACTGATTTCAATGGTTCGAACTTTCACGGCTGTATTTGGACAGACCACAAATCAATGTTTTCATTCTTCGGTTCTTTGACGCACCATGATCCGAGAGATATAGGACCGATCTGTTTTAGTAAAGAAACTCACAATTCATTTTCAGATTCTTTCCGATTAAAGATTTTCTTAAATAAAGGCACCCTAAATTAGTTCCCAATCTGTATCACGAGAATCAGGATGTGATACTCACGCGAAGATTGGGAACGAAAACACCGTTGTAAACACAAAATGGCCTTGGCATTTATGAATCCTTCTGTCGATCCACTGATCACCGTTTACTTTTCATACTTGTATGTGTGCCGAGAGTTGTCCTAAAGAGTGCTTCTACAAACCTTTTATGAGGACTCTACATGATTAAACCAACTTCGAGGAAAACAATGGTCAGTAATACAAAGAACATGGAAGTATGTGACCGTTACGCTCGACGCAGATCAGGAATGTATAAATGTACCTTGTACATTTACGTGAATTTATCGGAGCACTTCACGAAGGCGAGTATGCAGTTACTCACTGAAATATTTTCAAAATATCTGAACTTTAAGCGCTCGTTAGTTTTGAAAACTTAGTGGGCAGACAAATTTTATTATTGTTTTGAATTAAGTGTCACTTATACTTTCTATTCATGTAGTTCACCGATTTCAAACAGGTGCCACATATTTAAAACGCGCCTTCAAAAAAGCGTTATTTTCGTGTTTGGTACAAAACTCGATTTAACGGGTAGAAAATCTGCTTTCAACCGTTGAAGGAACAACATTGAATTATAATTGCAACATGGCTAAACAAACTGCTGTGATATATCTATAGTTGAAAAAAAGAAATGGGACTTTTGAGCGAATATTAATTTTTTTAGAGCACCGGCAATATGTGCTATTTTTCAAGTTTCGGCAGGCATGAAACTTAACTCGAGCAGACCAAACTTCAACTAAGCCCAAGAAAATTCAAATACAATTTTTAATCAAATAAAACTCATTTTGGTTATTAACTAGGTAAGAGCTTTAAAATCCTAGCTTATGAAAAAAATCGAATTTTCGAAGTAAAATCAGTGGTCGGTTGTTAGAGAGACAGCCTCTTAAATGTCTCTCCTTATAATCCCTGCTGAAATTCGAAAGAAAATATACTGCCAGAAGTCTAAGATTGCACAGTTTTGAATTTCAGAAATCACGTGATGCACTTTACTCCAGCTAGTAATAGGAAAGTGTTCATGATATAACACACACGACTCTTGTGTGGGTCTCCAGGTAGCCACATTTTTCCCATGCCGTCAGTCGTTAGACATCTTTGAGGCTATATGAGACCGTCGTACTGAAGCAGACTATACACCAAGTGGCCAACTCCAGAAGGCGGCTTAACATGACCACAGAAAACCAACTCGGAAATTCCTGTCCTATAGAATGTTTCTACCAACCTCGTTCCCAGGGTCTCTCATCTAACCGCTCTCTGAGGCGAGCGAGGAGAGACCCTGGTCTGGTCTGGTCACGCGTGTCCCAGAATCTGGGATATTACAATTAAACTGTTGAGGGGAGGAGCGCCCTAGTAGGAATTTTGTCTCTACTTAGCCTACGGGAGTGCGGAATATGTTGTCACCAAAATAAATCAGGAACGGCGGTGATATTTTGCCAAAGCCGATTAAAACTTATCCATCATCTGATTGTGGAAATCTAAGTTGGTGTTGGTTGTGTGCTATGGTTCAGTTCGGAACGTTACATATTGTAAAAATCTCTTTTAAGAAGGCAAAAGAACAATTGCACGCCACCGCCAAGGTTGAGTATGGAAGCTCTTTGAGTTATCATTTAACCATTTAATACCGCGGAATGAACTGATCAAAACCACGTCTACTCTGGTCTACTATGGAGGTCGATAATTTTAGAATATTCAGGGTCTTTATCACTGAAAGCCGAAGTCAGTACGAAAAGAGAGAGGCGGTGAAAAGGTTTACTGAGGTGTTACTGGGCCGTCGGCGCGCTGAACTTTACACTTAAGAGCACGAAGCGATAGAACGCCGGCCGACTCGTCGATCGTCGCGGTATGCTTTTCGCCGTCATTGCTGATAAACTGGATTTATATTTGGCCGAAAGGAGGCTTGAAAAAGAAAAATGCAGTTTTTACTGTGTCCTATTAGTAAATCAATGTACGTGATGCGCCTACAAGACAACGGTTCTAGACAACTGTCTCCAACTGTGCATTTGCCGTTTTATTTTAATTTTCGGTCTCTCGACCTTGCTTCACCTGCTTCACGCGTGTTTCTGAGGGATACTTTATTCCATGTTATTAGAAAAATGGAAATTATAAGTAGAGTGGAGCCTTTTGACCGCGTTTGAACCTTTTTATAGGTCATAGGTCTGCATGGTTTTGGCTGTTAATTTTACGTCGCTTCACAGACTTTGACACCTCTCGGTAATTTGCCATGTGCTTATACTTTGTTTTTGCTCGTTTCCATTGTAACTAAGATATGATTTTAAGGGTCCAACGAAGTATTGGCTCTCCAGGGACAAAGATTTATATATCTATATTCCGTGGGAACATATTGCTTTGCATTCTATGTTGTGACGCCGGACCAGGCTATTCAGACTAGAACCGTTTGCAAGCACAGTGTGTTGAATATCTTTATCTTTGTCCAGCTTTTCCAGTCAGACTGCCATAGCTTTACTTCGAGAAAGCTGTAAGTTTCTCTAGAGGCCTTTTTATGTTGTTGTTTTTTTTTTCTGGATCAGTCTGATCGCGTGCATCCAAAGGAGAAACAGTGCTAAAATAACTATCACTTCGGAATAAAATTGCACTGCTGGACGTCAACAGTTAAATATGACCGACTTTCCATAAATCCAAAGGGTACGACGGCAACAATTACGACCACGGCAAATTGTCTCGAGACAGACTTGCTTAACCTTTACAACCTTTAGATAAACGCCGGAATAGATCGCGGTCGCAGCACGTCAAAGCTCAATGGGACAAACTGCCTGATAACAGAGGACCCCTCCCTGGTGTTCTCAATTGTCAAAGTAGCACGTGACCAGACCAGAATGGGGTCTCTCCTCGCTCGCCTCAGAGGGCGGTTAGATGAGAGACCTTGGGTACGAGGTTGTGTTGCTACTGTTATCGTATTTTCATGTTACTTGTGGCGATGTAAATAATGTTTTTTTTTTCTAATTCGTAGCTGTGCCAGAACCTGTCGCCTTCTACCCCTTAAATGCTCGCTATAAAGGAGCAGAAAAAGAGAACAGGCAGCCAGAGGGAATTCTGAGAGATGTTGGTGTTACAAACGGGCCTTACAACGAACCAGGCGGAGCGTGTATGTTTTATGGCACTGTTAAAAGCTACATCGAATTTCCGAATAAAGGAGGCTTGGACACTCAGTTCTCAATTACACTAATGTGTTGGGTTGAGCCCGGAGGCCAACATGGACCACTATTCGGCTACGGAGTTTCTATTTTGGGAGTTCTTTTGCGGATTAACCGAGATCACAACTTTGTTATCGAAATCAGAAAGCGCCGCCCTATTAAACACCTTCTTTCTTTAAGAACTGCTGAGGCTCTTCCAGTAGGAAAGTGGGTTCATGTTGCAGGAAGTTACGATCACAGCAGCGGAAGTAGCTCGCTGTATATCAACGGACATCTGAGAGGCTCGCAAAACATTAGCAGAGGTTATGAGATTGCAACCAATACCAAGAAAGTTCGAATGGGGACTAGAGGAAACAGAGGATATACTTTCAAAGGAAAAATCGCGGAAATGAAGGTTTACGATGTCGCTCTGAACGAGGCACAGATACAAACATCGATAAGACAAGGTAACTGCACTTTTCCTGTATATCGTTGTGTCTTTACCCTCTCCGATAGTTCCCTTAATTATTGAAACTCCCGTTATTGAACAGCCTCGCAAGAGGTAGCATACATCCGTTTGAGGATATTGTTTTGTAAAAAACGAAACGACGCAATCTGTGACTCTATTACAGCAAGATGTGATTTATTAAAAATTAATGTCAGCAGGTATGGATCAGTCAATGAACATTATGACATAAATAAAGCAAAGCCCGCACTCTGATTGGTTAATTCAGCGTCTACTATTTGCCCATAGGTGTATGCTGCTGATGCTGCTGGCGTACTCAATAACTAAAGGAAAGCGCGCGCTTTGAGATGGAGATTAATAAAAAGACTTCTGTTGTTCCAATGTCTCAATGTAATGTTATAAAACAAATGGTAAACGCCATAGCGTGTATCTATTGAGTTTTATATAATAAGTCAAGTTATTCTCGTTTTTTGATTGGTTCTAGCCCATGATCTATTAGAGGACAGATACACGATTGACGTCATCATTACAAAGTTTTTCCCTCTGCCGTTTTAAAATGGCTGAAAGTTTTGAGAATTAAGATAATATTTTACGTAACTAGGCAACAGTTAAGGTACAAAAAATCCTTGCCAAGGCATCGAATAGGGTCGAGAAGCAGGAAAAAGAAACTGGATAAGGCCGTTTCTTTAAAAAAAAAATTCAAAAAAATACTCGAGCAGTCTCAGTCGGCAGTCTAGCGAAACTAAACCGAGAACAAAATTGGTCTTGGTAAGCCGAGAACCATTGCTTTATCTCGAATTTAACAAACCCAATAAACAAAATGTTCCTGAGATTAATTTATTTAAAAGATTCAATTTTTCCCAGTCTTAAAATAACTGTTGACATACTGATTGATGCCAGGAATGAAACATCAAAACATCACTTCTTAAAATCAGGTAAAAAAAAAAAAAAAAAAAAAAAAAAAAAACATAACCTTGCTTTCCGATGCGTATGTTCCTGTACGTTTCAGGGCACAACAGCAAGCTAAGTATAGCTAACCACAGCTCACGGCTAAAAGTATCGCAGCTCAAATGTGCCTCCGACACTATATCAAACTGATTTGAGAATCACCAACCACAGAAGATAAATATAACCACCGTCATTTAGGCTCCTTTCATTCAAAACTCGAATCAAATGGCTTCTAGGTTGACCGCAACCACAAGTTTTCCGAGGGTATTTTTTCAACTCCTGCAATTTTTAAGGCAATGTCCAAGCTTTTCGGCTCACAGGGCTGCTCCGGTGACAAAAACTGACCTGATATTTCCAGCATTTTCTTCAAGATTTGTAGATTTCGCAGTTCAATTCTGCTTTCGCTGTAAGTTTTCATTCCACGAAAAGCGACGCTCGAGTCAGGTTATGACAGTGACCTGATTTTTCTCGACCAATCACAATTCTTTGCTACGCATAGTAAGCAATTAAATGTCTTTCTTTTGTGTAGATCATAGATTACGTCAAATGGCTTGTTTTCGTCTTCCCCAAAGTGGGCAAAGGCGGGGCAAAAGCCGGCTTTCGCGTAATGTTGAAAGAAAGCTTTATCTCTAGTAGTTTGTTTCGTTATCATATAAAACATGTAAATTCCATGTTGCCGTGCGTCTGTTCAGTAATAGATCACAGATGACATCAAAATGTGGTAAGAACATCAGTGACACACTCGGCTACCGCCTCGTGTGCCACTTTTTTGTTCTTTCCACATTTTGACGTTATCTGTGATCTATTACTGAACAGACGTACGACAACCTGAAATCTATTTGTTAAATGGATGCACTTGGGAGGATTGCTAAGCACTCAAGAAGCTAGAGTTGCACTCGGCTATCACTTCGTGTGATTCTTACGCTTCTTTCGTGCTTAGCAACCTCCCACGTGCATCCATAACTCAATAGTGCACGCTATAGCGTTTACCATTTGTTAACCAAGGGTAAAATATTTCTTTTCTGACCGATTAGTTCCACCAATGATAACATTCCCAGCTGCTGTGGTAGCAATAAAAGGCGGCATGCTGTCATGTTCAGCCAGAGGAACTCCTCCCATATACACAGCACTGATACGGAACTCTACAGTACTGGTGAACACAACAAACACTGCAACCATTCGTTTGTACAAGGATGGAAAATACACCTGCCAAGCCATCAACCAGTATGGAACTGACATGAAAGAACTCCAAGTCAATTTCAAAAGTAAGAGGTTTTCTTCTTGCCTGGTTTTTTTTCTGACTATTTGTTGGCAATAGCGTCTCTTGATTTAACTGACATCTCATGCAGCGATTGAACTGAAGGACATATCTCAAATGCCTTCAATCCTGGCCAAAATGTTTAAGACACTGTCATCTTTCCATCAAAGTCGTAATTTACTCCCCCTCCCCCTCTGTACAATGCTGGGTGTCAGGAGTCAATGAATTGTAGAAATGGCCAAATAATTACTCCCAAAAGAGATTTTATAAAATAACTGAGATAGTACACGCGCTCTCATTGATTGGTCGGTAGGTGTGTTTAGATGAGCGTTTGTTAACACAGTTGTGACGCTTTAGATTTGGACGTATTTTGAAGAAATATTTTATAAAATCAATAGAGTACTTTTTCCCGTGTTTGCGTGGCTTCATCTAAACACTTGTGGACTTGGTAAAAGTCTAGTAAGTTTTCCAAATCCTCGAGGTTGAATAACTATCTCGAATTGCGCAAAATAGGTAAAACTACGTAAACACGGACAAAAGTACTCTGTTGCTGAAACCGAAGCTCAATGAAGACCACCATGAAAACAGTTTAAACCCATTCTATATTCCATTTCCTTCAACTTTATATCATAGTTGAGCAATGAAGAAAACATGAATTCTTATCTTTCAAGTCATGTCAAGTTGGGTTTAAGCTGGGAGAGATTTCAACTAGGCCTTTGTTACTTAATGTCCCCTAAAATGTTGGTTAAAATGTACTTCTTTTAACGTAAACGAAAATTGTTAAAAATGCTACTTTGGTATTAACAGCGTTTGGCCCAGAGATCGGCTTCCTAACCAGTGAAGGATATCCTGCCATCTACCCAAAGTATGCGGACAAAATATCAACATATCCTATTCCTGATGGCTTGTCGATGAACATTTACTTTCAGGATTTTGATGTGGAAGAAAGCCGACATTGCGCGTAAGTTATATACTGTGATAAGCTACATTTATCTCATAGCACAGCTTCATATGATGGTGTTAGGTTTGTAGTGAAATTCTATCTATTGTAGATTTATGCATTTGCAATAGACCCATTTGGAACCCGCTGTCCAATGTGGACACAGTACAGTATATTATCAGCTTTTTCGAGCTTTAGTAAATCTAACTCCCTATACGATGCTCCATATTAAGTCTAGCTACGAATGGGGGACCGGAAATGTTTCTGTTGATGTGATAAACACTAATTTCATTTAAGTGTGTTAAGGCCTGACCTAGCTATTTAATATGCATATTTTTTGTTTCAATGAGAATGGTTTATCTAATCGATATGAAACTTGGGAAGCAGTTTGATATCCGCATGCTTGCTCATTTGACTGACCCATTGATCTTAAATTTTGGCCACGTGACTCTAACGGCTAAAAACGACGCAACTATTCAATCGAAAACGGGGAACTGAAAGACATTCTTCACAAATCTTTGTTGGTTTACTTCTGTGGAGTTCTATATCATGCCGCCTTTTAATCATGTCCACATGTTAACAGAAACGGTCAAAGCAGAGAAACAGATCACGTGACCTACTAAATGTTAAAATACTTCTAAACGGAAATGACTTGTACCACCTTAAAAGGCAGAGTTACAACTGAACAGTGATTCTAAACAAATTGAATCAAAAACATTTTAGGAATTCTCAGTGCAAACATTCCCCATTTCCAAAAACACGCATTGTGACGTCATTAATTAAGAAATGTCACGTGACGCTAATCACTACTCTTATGTTGTCAAATTAAAAAAGTGCAATCTCTTTTAATCCCAATAAATAAGAACAATAAGTCATTTTGTACTAAAAAAACGCACCAAATTCAATTCTTTTCGGGGGGTCGTCTGATTATAAGAAGCTAAACCTTGACGCACTTGAGTATATATACATAAATAATCGCGAATGAGCGTCAATGTACATACAGTAGTACTCAGGTTATGCAACAGTCCAAATTGAGGTTATATCTTATATTCTTAAAGCGCACCTAACCCCAATTTTTTTTCTCGCTAAAACGAATCTACTTGGCATTTGAAATATTTCTGCGAAAATATTGTTTTGATACGGATAAATCCTCGATTTTCTGTACCCCGACGAAATCTCGAAAATAACTCCAAAACACCGCCATTTTTGTTGCACGACATTCTGAGGAGAATGGGTCCAGCAGCTGTTGTGACGTCTACCCAGGAAGATCGAATATCTCCCGGCCTCTCATTTCCTTGAGGATGATGAAAAATCCTTCCAGAGGTGCTATCGGCTGTTGCAGCAATATCCCAGATTTAAAGAAAGATACACTGTACAATTTAATGGCGATGATCGGTCAATAGTACAATAAAAACGTACCCGATGGTTGATTTTGTCGAATCATCGAACAAGCAAACTAAAGGACTGTTCATTTTCTGCGAGGTAGGGGGAGCTGGTGGAAAATTATGAGGATAATGCTTGGAAAGATTGGTGCGAAGCTCCGACGAAAATGAAAAAGCTCCGAGTGCCAGAGCTAAACAAATACCTCAAACACCATAGACTACACAAGCATCTGAAAAGCACCAAAAATGACAAGGTTAAGGTAATCACCAGACACTGGCTTCTCCAAATGAATTCTGAAGGAACTAACCTGCTACAAACAAGATTGAGAGAAACTGTGACGAAGCTGAAAATGAACCTTTGCTAGACAGTGATAATGACGGTAGTGATTAAGACGACAACAGTGGAAGCGAAAGCAGCAATGATAAGGAGAATGAAAATGATTACATTGACTCTGATGATAGAGCAAAGTTGCATGGCCTCCCTTCGGTCATTGATTTTTTTTTTCCATGACCTCCCGCGCCCAATAAACTAACACCGGGTAAATTTTTTCGGTGAACCCCCCTCCCCAAACCAAAACAAATGTCAATTAAACCAGCTATACATACTGTACAGTAACATTATGTTTTTGGCATAATAATATGAATGAAAAAATTACTCGATTCTGATTGGCTGAGAGCAGTGCAGTTCAAGTGTAACACCAGGGCAAAAAGTGTAACACCGGTGCAAAAAGTGTAACACCAGTGCAAATTACACATTGTAATTCTAGATTATGATTGACTGAAATACAAAAGGAAATTTTCTAAGACACTGATATCACGTAAAATTATGATGAAAAGTTTGTGCAGAAGCTTCGAATGACAGAAAATGGCTTCAAGAAAGATCTTCCGGCACTTGCTCTGTTGGGAATTGTATTCAACGAGTTGTAGGCTCAGACTCCAAATTTACGAACTATTTAATGAACTTACCACGTAATTACGGAACGTACAATAAACGGCAAATCATAAAGCCTGAAAGCGGTGAAGAAACTAGACTCAAATGTCCAAAAACAGCAGCAAGGCTGACCTAAAATCTCAAACCCGGCAAGAGAACACAACAAAGATGAAAATTTGGTAAATTACGACAGCGAAGTTCAAATGTACGCGCGAGCACATTCTTGGCCATGATTGACTAATTATAATCACCTGAGATTAAGCGCGCGAACTCAGTGCGCGCGGACAAAACTGAGAGGTGAGTTCAGAGTTCTCAAAGTTCTAAACATCGATCCTCGACGCAATTTTTTTTCATTTTTATATTATTAATAAGTAATCATACGGTTCTCTCGTTCAATTTGGAATTAATTTGCACTTGTGCGGCTCGTGCAATTTCAACTTTTTGAAAAACTCACTCGTGCAAATTAATTCCAAATTGAACTCGAAACCGTATGATTACCTATACTTATCAAGGTATCACAATTCATAATACAGTTGCATCTGTCACTTTCTAGTGTATACTTTAAAGCCAGCAAAAAGAAATGTGCCAGCACGCTTTGAATTCGTTGAAAAAATAAAAAGAAAGAAAAGTCAATTTTTGATCTTCTGGTTATGGCTCTTCCCGAACGTGTTGTGGCTGGCCTCTCAACTTCTTCTTCGTCATCGATGAAGACAAGAATGACATCACTCGATTCGTCTCTATCACCAGAGTCAATGTAATCATTTTCATTCTCCTCATCATTGCTGCTTTCGCTTCCAAGCATAATCCTCATAATTTTTTTCCGTCGCCTTCTGGCTTTCCTTTGCCTTCTCCTATGACCTCTTCTTTTTTTTTGAAACCTACCACATCGAGATGTGTAAGGTATAAAACGAAAAAATTTTGCTTAAAAATAAACAAGATTTCTCGTGCTTTGATGTGCATATGTTGCACAGCTGTTGCAATCAAACCACTTCAGCAATGCGGCAGGAAACAGAATAATCACAAGCTCAAGCCAGAGGTAAGAGATGAGGTGTACAGCTTCCTGTATATCCTGAAGAGTATGCGCTGCCTGAAAAGAACAAAAGCGCCTCCCAAAGCAGCACAAGCGACGAGGAAGAGCTTGAAGAACATCAGCAGGGAGAATCAATGTTTCAACAATAACTTTCTGGTAGGTAGCTTTGGCTATTCTGCTCAAGCAACTGCTATGTTAACTATATTGTATTTGATAAGCTTTAAGGTGATTCCCTAGTTTTGCTTTGCG
>JAHPZR010040411.1:22500-27500 GCA_019787425.1 Platygyra sinensis | reverse complement strand
ATTCAAGATTTTTTCTAAAAACAAGTATTCGTGAATTTTGATGGATCAAAAGTTTGAATACTTGTCAAGATCAAGATGTATTTATTCAGATGGGTGGATTCTAAGTAACTTTTCCTCTAATTACAATGAAAAAACATATACAAATTGACCTACCGGCTTATAACTCCACAAAAACAATTCAACCATCACCACGCAAAAAGCCGCCATACTGAAGCTGCAATGGATTGCATCCGACAAGCGAGTGATGGCTCCAATGACACTAGAACGATAATTTCGCTAAGCGAAACCCGACGCAATTTATCGCGCAGCCACGACAAATCAATATGACTCGTTCAATAAATTACCGTAAAATCTCAATAAGACGTAACTCAAACCTTAGTTACTAAAAGCTGATTATGAACAACGGCTACTCCCTCCAAAAGTAATTTGATATTAAATCGAACCGATCTGACACGAATATAATCGAACGATCCCGGCGAACAACTAGTTGCTCTGACTGCTTACTCTTCTCTCCAAAGCGCAACATAAGTTAACGAACCGTCGAATCACTATAACAAAAAAGATGACTTTTCTAAGCTGCAATATACGATCCGCAAACTCCACTCTATGGAACTAAAAGCACTTTACGAACCGTTAAGCCATCAGCCTCCCTCACTATCATCAAATGACGGTTTTTTTAAAGTGTCCCTAATGAGATGCAATATGCCGATCTGTAAACTCTACTCTACGGAGCGTGAGGGCACTTAACGATCCGTACGGATCGAAGGGATCGTTAAGTCTTCTGACCCTCTTACTATCATCAAACCCGGTTTCTTTTTTTAAGTCTCCCTATGGAGATGCAATATACGATCCGTGAACTGTATTCTACGGAGTGTAAGGACACTTACCGATCCGTGCGGATCGAACGGATCGTTAAGCTTTCTGATCCCCTTACTATCATCAAAAGGTGTTTCTTTTTTTAAGTCTCCCTAATGAGATGCAATATACGATCCGTGAACTGTACTCTACGAAGCGTAAGGGCACTTAACGATCCGTACGGATGGAACAAACTGGATATGGTTTTAACGGATCGTTACAATGCGGGTGTATTGGACAACCCTCTACTTCGAAGAATATACACACATAAATCTTGATGACCGCTTAATGAGGGTCCGCTTAATAGGGGTTCGACTGTATTCCATTATGGCTCAGGTATATAACGACTTCCCATAAACAGTCAGATGAATTGTATGCCTTTCATTAAAATATAGTGGCCTTTTTATCGCTGGTTCCACAGTTAACACTTGCGGATATTTTGGGAGTAGCGTACCGTAAACTTTCCAAAGTAACGACTCCGCTAAAGTACGTCAAAAACTGTGGCCTCTGATAAATCCTGAAAGGAGCGACCCTCCAAAAGTAGCAAGCCCTCCGAAAGTAGTATACTTATTTTTCCAATCAATTGTCAGGTGAAAGTTATCGTACGATCACTTGATTTAAGGCACTCTACAAAAAGGAAAGGTATCGTTAATGGCACGAAGCGTTGTGACATGTCAAAACAGTCATGCTTCGTCAGCTTATGTTACGCCGTGTAAACACAAAACCATATAATTTTCATGGAGTAACACTGAGATAATGTTAAAACAGACTGGCAGATCATTGCCTCGTGAAAAAGAAACAGTTAACGGTATCTGATTAGATTTCCTACCGGCCACTGACAGCACGATCATCTAGGCATGAAGACGGAGCCAACCCATGTGGCACCAACACAGCTTTAAAGTGCATGGAACGAAGAATTTAAGTTGATGTTTACCGAACTGTATTTACGAATTTCTATCATTTATTTCAGTCGTAAAAACGCTTTTTTGCTCCCCGAGAGTAACGACCCCTCAAAAGTAACGACCCCATGCAAATGGGAATAAGCCCCAAAGAATGCTAATTCCGAAAGTAACGAGGATCCGCGTTACTTTCGGAAGTTTACGGTAGTTTTTGAGAACGACAACTGGAGTAAAATATCCGCTCGTATTACCTGTCAAACCATGAAATGAGAGATGCAATTTGTGCTTGCATCCTTGTATTTTTCAAGGATCATCTCTTTATTTTTTTTGTAAACTGTTTTTGGTCTTTCCATTTTAATTCCATTTCATTCCATTTTCCTTTCGTGAAAATCGCTTCCCGTTTTTGAACACATCATTTTATTTGTAGAGCACTAGAGAAGCTAGAGCTACTCTCCTTTGCTCCTCGAGCAACTCTTACTCTTTTTTCGTGCTCTTTGAACTTCCTGCGTGAATAATAACACGACAATGCACGATACAGCATGCAATAAGACAATTGTTATTGAGAGGGAATAAGTATATTTTAAACTGGAATTTTACTTTTGTCGCCTTAGTGATCTGGTGCAAAACATCCTTTACCTTTCTTTGCAGCAAAGACTTTTTGAGAATTGCCGACGCAACGGGCAAATCACTTAATTACTGTGGTAACAAGACCGGTCAAAATCTTCTTGTAACTGGACGCAAAGTGGAAATGACGTTTAGATCAGACGGCAACATTGAAAGAAGAGGATATTATTTAGTTTTCACTCTGGTTTCACTAGTCTCGGTTTCACCATCGCCGGCTTTACCACACGGTAAGTGGAATCATAAAGAAGCTGATTAAGTTTATCAATCTCAGCAAGATCGACACGGCACGAAAAATCGCCTTTACCGCGCATCAAATGTGTGGTCAAAGGTTTTGTAAAGGCCACATTTGCACGAATTTGATGATATTTGATCATTTTTAATTGCGCCTTTGCCACCCAGATCAAAGGCGGTAAAGGCCGTTTTTACTCACCTGGGAACTCCCTTGGAAAGGCGTATCAAAGGTGTTCCTTTGATGCGCCTTTGCTTGCAGCCAAAAGCGGGTCAAAGGTGTAAGTAAATTTGTCTCCGATTCAAGTCAAAGGTTTGCGAAAGACGTGGTCGAAGATACCTGTGACGCAGAAAAGGTTTGTCAAAGGTGCTTTGCGCGTTCCGCGCTCCCACGTCTCGCCCGAAATTCCCGAAATTCTCGCTCGCGCTCTCCGTTCGCGCTTCACGACTGTTCATCGCGTTCCGCATCTTTTACGTTTTTCCTGCTTGCTACACTGGCTTTTTAGCTCTGTATACGAAAGATGGAATCATATCCGTACTTTTATTTTATGCTTGACAAGTTTTGGAGGAATTTACCGGCTTTAATAAGGTTTTTTTGTACTAAACTATTTACAAACTTTAACGGAAAAGCGGCCGAAGAGATCCTTGTTGATTTAAGAAAATTAATATACCCAACTTATCTCAGTTTTAATTTTTTTTTTCGGTTTTGTCAGGAGTAAGTACCTTCAAGTACCTCACAGAAGTGTTTTCGGCTTCAGCCTTCAAAAAGCCAGGTTACAGGCTTGGTTTCAAACTACAAGTAATGTGACTGATCATCGGCGAAAAAATTGTTCCGTCTACAGTGAAAACAAAAGTCAGTAATTCTTCCTTTGCACGCAAGCATATTCACCTAACATTTAAGTGGGACCCTGTAAAGTGAGGAAGCGGACGGCGGATGCGGACGGCGGACGGCAGACGGCGGACGGCGGACGGCGGACGGCGGACGGCGGACGGCGGACGGCGGACGGCGGACGGCGGACGGCGGACGGCGGACGGCGGACAATAAAATAAATAATAATAAAATATATGAAAAATATATATAAATAAAAATGAAAATAGTAAACTCATAATTAAAAATGACATAACACTGAGCCCAACATTTTGTTTCTTATGTCTACAACAAATTGGGGACCCGAGAAGGCTCTCGTTCAAGTTTTCCGGTTTTCGCTTACTGAATAGTTCTTGCATTCGCAGAATTATTACTTTCCGTATATTTTTTAGCTCTGACGTAATAATTTTTCGTTTTTATCAAAACAATTTCGGTCGCCCTGCGTCTCCATACAGAGCACTATGAAATTTGGGTGAAACACATTTTTGAGTAACGTGCGAATGAAAAACCGCACAGACCTAAATCTTGGCGAGGTTGTTTATATCGCGAAAAGTAATCTCATTTTTAATTTTCGTCACTTTTTTTTTTAAATTTAAGCGCAGAGGTGTTGGGAAAAACTACAGGAAATCAAGTTGCTGGCGTCATGTTAAATGTTGTAACGCCGGCTTGAAAGTTGTTACCAGACAAGAAACGAGCGACATTTCTGTCCGGGAGGATCTGAAAAAACTTTTAACACGCAACACAGTCAACAGACTTGCGTGTAAGGATTTCAATTTAAATCCTGTGTTACTAGAACTATCAAAGGAGAAAAAAGCCTATACATCGAGCTCCAGAAAGATAAGCTCGATCAGATAATGCAAGAAAAACGTGAGAATTTCTCTGGACAAACGTATAGCTTTCTCGAAGTAAAGCTACAGTTCTACAGCGTCTCCGAAGAAAAACGTAGGCGGGCAAATATGATACCCGTGACAAGAATCTATCTACTGTACTTGCACACAGTTCTAATCATAGCCGGGCCCGGCGTCACAATTTAGAATGCAAGTTAGCAACACATTCGCAGTCAACGTCATGAATTTATTTTGTTCCTCAAAAGCAAATACTTGGAGATTTAAAAACATATCTGCAATAGAAATGAACCAAAACAATACACTAGCACATGGTAAATTATAGAGGTGTCAAACTCTGGTTTTGACACCAAGCTGAAGTTGTCTGCCAATTCACTGCCAATTCGACATCTGCCAATTCGACATCTGCAAATTCGACCGGCTGAAACTGTCTGCCAATTCGAATAAAAATTCAGCAGTGGAATTTACAGGATAAAATCAGTTGAATATCCTTACCAATTGTTCAACAACATATTCTAGCTGCATTGAATGCCATATCATTTGCACTGACACTCGTGAATTTGTAAAGACGATCCTGTTTATATGCTCTGTTCGAAAATGAATAACTTCTCACGTGACTTTTCAGCTGGCACCAACTTCATATTATTTCCAAGCTTACCGTCTTCTTAGTCCATCTCAACG
>JAHPZR010040411.1:0-15000 GCA_019787425.1 Platygyra sinensis | reverse complement strand
GAAGGAGAATATCTACTCCTAATAAACATACAGATTCCTCTCTTGCCGTTGAATTTCATAGCACGTAAGATTAAATTACCTTTTCCGTTCTTTTAAAAACATATCTTGGAGATATGATTTTTGGTGACCAAATTTTTGGCTTTTTGACAGGTCCTACACAATTCATCTTGGCCTTCTATAAAAGTAGTGAAAAAGTAACAGGTAGAACGTCAAACGCCCAGTAGTAACAATTCAGTAGAATTTAAACAGTAAAGCGTACTCACAAAAAACAAAGCATGTACCAATATTACGAAATAAACTGACCGGATCCTTACCCTTTTCATCCTTGTTCGCTCCCCAACTTTGTTCATCTTTGTCGTCTTTGTCATTGCTCTGAAAATTTACATGCATATAGGTGGATAAATTTCAGATTTTTAATCATATAAATATTTTAAGATACTGTGTAAATCAGTTCTTGTACGGACTTACATTTGCCTGATTTAGCTTATTTGCATCCTCCTGAATGTTTTATTTTTTCGTAGTCCGCGTGCCAGGGGTCCGAAGGGGAGGGAAAAGGGAAATACGAGCGCACGTGTCGCGGAGCATCCCTTCTCCCTCCCTCGATCATTTTGACTCGCCTTCTACGGCCTGCCACGCGTGCTATGTCTCCCGCACTTTATTTTTTAAAAACAACTCCAAAATTCCACATCCCCCCTCTCCGCCGACCTTGTCACTAGTTACAATAGATCAATTAAAAGATCATTATCGAGAGTTCATGGAGGTTAAGAAAAGACCTCCGTGATCCTTATAAATATTTTCGTATCTTAAATTTGATTGCAACATTTCGGTCACCAACTTAACAAAATAGTTCGACCGCCAGTGGTTATAAATTGCTTTTATCATGCTCCGCTCTGGTGGACCTTTCACATATTCGGTGGCTATTTTTTCCCAGTAGGAACCTTCCTTAAGTCCTGCAGCCATTTGGGTTTCATTTGTAGGCCCATTTTCTGCTATCAACTGAGCCAACCGCTGGTAATCGAGAGCATGGTGGGCCCTAGATTTCTGTTGTGAGTGAATTGCAAAGAAGGTGGTACATCATTACAAACTCTACTTATAGCATTAGCGTCATACGTACCTTTCGTGGCATTGTTTTGGTCTTTAGTGTTATCCTAATCCGGCAATCAAGGGGACAGTCTTTATTCTTTGCATTCTTGTCATTCGCGTGCTTGATTGATTCGATTGCTCTTTATCATTGCGTAGACAGCGGCGGAACAAACACAGTTATGGAAATTTACAAACCTGACAAATGCTAATGGTACAAGGATAACCGTAATTGTTTGTTGATTTGTTCAGGTTTCTGTGCCCGTGTAACAGAATCCGATACCGCCGGGAATGAACCAAACAACGGGACGACAAACACTTCGGTAGATTACAATAAAACACAAAGAGGATACTTGGACGGACAATTTACCCAAGTATGTTTAAAAGTTCCAGATCGAGAAAAAAGTAAACAGTGACTTTAAATTGAATCAGACAAACAAAGCTATTAAGCTTTAAGAAAATAAAAAAAAGAAAGATAACCAACCTTTCAGCTGTGGAAACAATATAAACTTGAAAGAAAAAGAAGATAAGCTGACTTAATGTTATCACAAGCAGTGTATTTTTAGTTTTCAGTGATAGCGCTGCTGGGAATGGGGACGGTCGACTGTATGGTTACAATCTTCTTCAAGTGGGTGTAGAAGCCATTGAGATTGACTGAGAATACGTTAAGCTTTAAAATGACACCAAGTCCAGTGATGTCAATTGAAAAGTCATGTGACGAGTTAATCACTTCCGGAAAAGCCAAGATTTTAAACACGATGCTCAAGGGAAGGTTTTCGATAGCAATTGCGTTGAGATGGGTGTAGAAGCCATTGAGATGGACTAAGAAGACAGTAAGCATCAAAATAATATGAAGATGGAGCCAATTGAAAAGTCACGTGAGAAGTTATTCACTTCCGGAAAAGCCAGTATGAGTGCGTATATTATTAAAACACGATGTTAAAGGGACATTTTGTTTAATAGCAATTGCGTTGACATTGGTGTAGAAGCCATTGAGATGGACTAAGAAGACGGTAAGCTTTAAGATGATACCAAGTTGTTGTCAGTTGAGTTATTTACTTCCGGAAAAGCCAATATCACTGTGTATATTATTTAAACATGATATTCAAGGGACATTTTTTGATAGCAATTGTGTTGAGATTGGTGTAGAAGCCATTGAGATGGACTAAGAAGACGGTAAGCATCAAAATAATATGAAGTTGGAACCAATTGAAAAGTCACGTGAGAAGTTATTCACCTCCGGAAAAGCCAGTATGAGTACGTATATTATTAAAACACGATGTTAAAGGGACATTTTTTTTTAATAGCAATTGCGTTGACATGGGTGTAGAAGCCACTGAGATGGACTAAGAAGACGGTAAGTTTAAGATGATACCAAGTTGAGGTGAATTGAAAAGTCACGTGACCAGTTATTCACTTTCGGAAAAGCCGATATAAGTGTTTAAGTATTAAAGCACGATGTTTAAGGGAAAGTTTTGTATAGTAATTGCGTTGAGATGGGTGTAGAAGCCATTGAGATGGACTAAGAAGACGGTAAGCTTTAAGATGATACCAAGTTGTTGTCAATTCAAAACTCACGTGACAAGTTATTTACTTCCGGAAAAGCCAATATCATTGTGTATATTATTTAAGCATGATATTCAAGGGACATTTTTTGATAGCAATTGCGTTGAGATGGGTGTAAAAGCCATTGAGATGGACTAAGGTGACGATAAGCTTCAAAATGATATCAAGTTGGTGTCAATTGAAAAGTCACTTGACGAGTTATTCAATTCCGGAAAAGCTAATATAGGTGTGCATGTTATTTAAACACGATGTTCAAGAAACATTTTTGGCTAGCAAATGCATTGAGATGGGTGTGAAAACCATTGAGATGGACTAAGAAGACGGTAAGCTTCAAAATAATATCAAGTTGGTGTCGATTGAAAGGTCACGTGACGAGTTATTCACTTCCGGAAAAGGCAATATAAGTGTGTATGTTATGTAAACGCCATGTTTAAGTGAAATGTTTCGATAGTGATTGCGTTGAGATGGGCGGAGAAGCCGTTGAGATGGACTGAGAAGACGATAAGCTTTAAAATGACGCCAAGTTAATGTGAATTGAAAAGTCACATGACCAGTTATTTACTTCCTGAAAAGCCGATGTAAGTGTGTTTGAAATTAAATAACGATGTTCAAGAGACATTTTTCTATAGTTATTGCGTTGACATGGGTGTAAAAGCCGTTGAGATGGACTAAGAAGACGGTAAGCTTCAAAGTAATATCAGGTTGGCGTCAATTGAAAAGTCACGTGACGAGTTATTGACTTCCGGAAAAGCCATGTTAAGTGTTTATGTTATTAAAGCACGATGTTTAAGGGAACGTTTTCCATAGTAATTGCGTTGAGATGGGTGTAGAAGCCATTGAGATGGACTAAAAAGACGTTAAGCTTCAAAATGATATCAAGTTGGTGTCAATTGAAAAGTTACGTGGCAAGTTATTCACTTCTGAACAGAGGATATGAACAACATCTTCTTTACAAATTCACGAGTGTTGGTGCAAATCAAGTTATGGCTTTCGATGCAGCTAGAATATGTTGTTGGACAATTGGCAAGGACATTTAACCGATTTCATGCTGTAAATTCCACTGCTGAATTTTTATTCGAATCGGCAGACAGTTTCAGCCGGTCGAATTGGCAGATGTCGAATTGGCAGTGAATTGGCAGACAACTTCAGCTAAACTCAACCAAGCGACATGCAGATAACAGCGGAGATCATGCAGACCTATGACCTCTTAAAATTTGCCATAGCACGAGCCAACGGCTGTATTTTCTCCTTATGACACAATACGAAGTGCTCTACTTGAACAAGAGTGAAGCGACAAAAAGGTTGAGAGACCGAAAAGAAAACGGCAAATGTACAAATGCCACGAACCGTAGGAGTCGTGAGGCCTGTCAACCCCATATGATACCTGTGATAAGAATCTACCTACTGTACTTGCAAATTAACAGTTCTATAATCATAGCCGGGCCCGGCGTCAAAATGTAGAATGCGAGTAAGCAACACGTCAGACACGTTCACAGTAAATGTCATATTTTTCCCCTAAAAAGCAAATACTTGGAGACTTAAAAACAAATACTTGCAATAGAAATGAGCCAAAACAATACACTAACACATGGCAAATTATAGAGGTGTCAAACACAACGAAGCAACACGCAGATAACAGCGGAAATCATGCAAACCTATGACCTCTTAAAATTTGCCTTAGCAAGATCTTACGGCTCTAGTTTTCTCCTAATAACAGAATACGAAATGCCGTTCATAAACATGAGTGTAGCGACAAAAAAGTCGAAAGATCGAAAAATAAACGGCAAATGTACAAATGGCACGAACCGTAGGAGTCGTGTTTAGCCTGTTTATTAGTATTTTATTTGCCATCAAGAAACAAAATGTTGTACTCAGTTTTATGTCATTTTTAATTATGAGTTTATTATTTTCATTTTTATTTATATAGTTTTTTTTATGTATTTTATTATTATTTATTTATTTATTTATTATTTTTTTTAAATTATTTATTTTATATTCCGCCGTCCGCCGTCCGCTTCTGTACTTTACAGAGTCCCCATTTAAGTACCATGAATAAATTCTCAGTTCCTTAAATTTTCTAGACCAGACTAGACAATAGGGAGGATAGCCGCAAAATTTTGGCATATATATGGCACACTCGTACAAAATCATTTATTCCACAATTGACTGGTATAAGCGTCCTTTACTTTCAAAGTGCACATTCCGTAGCATGGAACTCCTAATGTTTTGGCAGTTCTCCTTTTCTGCTGCTTGCACTTGCTCACTCTTGCATCAGAAGTGAAATCGAATACAGTGTTTTCCACATCTCTCAGTCTCATCAAAGTGGTTAAATTGCCTTGTTGGGAGTCAATGTCATGTGAATCCCCATGCTTTCCACGGAAACTATATTTTGACAGTGTATAAAGCGTTGACGAAACTAGTCAATGCATCTTTACTGAAGAAGTCCATCCTGTCAACCACTGCTTGTCTGCATTTGTCTAAACAGAAGCAAACAGACAAAAACGCCTGGAAAATTAATTAAGAGTGAATCTTGCCAATCTATTGCTTAAAGTTTACCTGTAAATTTTCCTAATAACACATTAATAAAAAGTGACCAATCAAATCATTACCCCTCCCCCAAATGCGCTATCCGTAATTAGTATAAATTTACCGTACTCTATTGTGAATCCGTGAATTTGATTGGCTATATTACCGTTTTCTATCTGCTGATAAAAAAAACAGTTACGCATCAGTGCACATCGCGCATCACGTTTGAACCTGATGTAACATAATAAAACAGTTCTTTTCTAAGCGTTACTTGACACTTTTTTTATTTTTTTATGCAATGAGACTACGGTAAATTTATACTAAAACAATTAGACTACTCGCCCTCGTTTTCTACGAGCGATATAGAAAACTCGGGCTCGTAGTCTAATTGTTAATTAGTTGAATTCTACTAGTATACTAATGCAAACGCTGCAATCTGATTGGCTGAGCTACTCGTATACTGTCAGCCATTAGAGTACTGTGGCTGCTGGTTGTCCACGAAATGCGATGTTCTTACACTATTTCCGAAGTTTTGGAAGGAATTTTAGATGCAAACAAGTAATAAAATTCCCGAGAAGACTAAAAGAAGCACATTTACGGTTTCTTGACTTTAAAGCGGCTACGCGTGAAAACAACTGCAAATTTGCCAAGAAAAGTTCGATACGTGCAACTTTGTTTAAGGGTTAAGTTCAATAATGCGTGGGAAAATCATTGGAAACCGTTATTTGCGTTAATTTCAGTTAGAATTCTACTAAAACAATTAGATTATTCGCTCTCGATTTCTATGAGGTGATAGTTGATCAGCCTTCGGCCTCATCAACTATCACCTCATATAAATCTCGAGTTCATAATCTAATTGTGAAATAGCACACATGTATTTAATTTTACCGCAGATTTAAAATTTTAATCTCAACCTCTGTCAACTGACAAAAGAACGGTGAAAAAAGTCTTGTTCATAATCCATCAACATATTTTCGCTCACGTGGTTGGTCCAATATGCTCCTGCTAAAACTGGTTTTAAATGATCCAGCATCCAGCATGGAAATATTTGAAGGTTACTGACTAAAACACAATAGCTTCCATGTATTAACTTTAAAAATATGCAAAGATATATGTCCTTGGCATTTTGTGCTCCTCAAAGCTCATGGTTTTCTTTGAACTTTGCTCTAAGGAAACTGTTTGGGAACTTAGGGAACTGATACTGTCTGCGGAAGAATATTTTCATCATAGTGCATAACACTATTCTGAGAATTCACGAGTCAAGGGTAGAAGAGGTGACTCAACTGGTAGCCTTTTCCTTAGTATTTCTTTCCATGATTCTACTCAAAGGTTTGGTTACACAGTTACATGTATGTGATTAAGAGCTAGTTACACAATAATTTCACGGGCTGAACAGGGGCTTATCCTCAGCTAGAATTTCATGGGAGAACAAAGACTCGGGTTCATTTTAAAAGCACATAGCTTGGCAGAAAATAAACAAAAAGCCTAAAGCCAAACATGAAAGTACATCTGTCTGCCTGTCTGTCTCTTACAGACATTTCACAACAGAAGATCTTTTATGGTTGCAAAATAGCAAGGTAAAAAACCAACAAATCTGACAAAAACTGTGACAAGAGATGACGATGCACATAACTTTGGAAATATTGCGGTTCCTGTGTAATTTCCTCAGATCCTTCATGATCAGTAGTATCTTTTTCCCTATTTTCCCTGTAGTTTCTATATGAAAAGGAGCATATGTATAACTTATCAAAATAATTGCATATTTGATTAGCAAACTCCTTCCATTCTTAAAATGCATTCTTAAAGCTTACTTTTAACCACAAAACAGTCAGTTAGCCCCTAGTGGTTCATTTTTTCCACTCAAAGAAATTCCTGAGATTAAATAACTTTTACATACATGTAAGACATACCTACGGGGGGATCATGGTCGTTGTATTCATCAAAACAAATATCCAATCCAAGATGAAATCAACTACCATGATTCCCAGCAGCCACATCTCAAAGAGGGAAATGGCCATTATCCAGACAAACTTGCCAACAAAATTTTAAATTGAGTAAAGACAAATAAAGGACTTTGTTAATTTATTTCTACTGAGTTACTATCAAATCCTCTACACCTTACATTCCCTATGGATCCCATCAATAGTTATGAATTCATCATATTAATTTTGTTTGAAAATTTTGGCTTGGAGACCTGATGGCCAAACCAAAAAAGCTGATAAACACTCAAATTTTAGATTTAAAACAAACCAGAGACTGGTCTGCAACATTCTACAACTTTGCTTCATTTACGAAAAAGATTTCCATCCCTTGCATGTTTTCAATAACACTTTAATTTCTTAATCTTTGTCCAGATGAGCCAGTCCATGTATTTGTAAGAACCAAAAATAGACAAGTTTTCCTCACAGAATGAGACTACTAACAATAAAAATGATCAATCAGATAAAATTAATAATTATAGGCAGGTTTTTAAATCTGTTCATATACTTTCTCTGCTGAAAAAAGATCTGAGAAATTTTGCCTGAAGAAATCATAAGATGGTCTATGCTACGAAATATGGAAATAACGAGTGAATATTCTAGCCCTTTACTTACCAAAATGTTGTGATGTTTGCTCTCGTTGACTTGGAGCACTGCATGATTTAGCATGTGAGTTGACTATGAATTTATGTGGTTGTACGTTGTATCCTTTCCCACTTTTTTCTAACATCTTCATTTCTCCTAGAATGGCTAGCTGATGGATAAAAACAACATCCATAAGCAAATTTCAACTAGTCAGATTTTAACTGGCACAGTATTTACATTTCTTTGCACACCTCACTACTGCTCAAAAGAAGACCAAACCTTTGAAACTCTGAAACTGTTGGTACTGTCCAGTGAGGTCACAAAATAATAATTTATTATGAGGTCAGCTTTTGAATTTGCAATTGAAAATGACAACTAATTGGCAAGTTTGACTTTTATCAAACGTTGTAACAATTTCACCTACTAAATGAAGAATCTAATAAAATATGGAACCTTAACCACTGTACTAGCCAAACATGAACGTTTCCTTGTCAATGACAAGTAATAGCTGCTATTTAAGTCATATGCCCTGAATTACAGAATCTGATCTGTTTTCATATTTATATCAGATATAATAAATTGATGACATCAAAGAAATCACCGAGTTGAACTGTGACTTATCAGTTGTCAGGTCATTTATGAATGGGTGATAACTATTCAACTGGCTACATTATATTTTGACTAGTCAAAATATAATTAGTAATGGACAATACACTGACATCAATATAATCTGGTGACCGTCTGACAAACCAACACTTACTTAACTATACAGAGACTTCACTCAGACGTAAAGAAAGAAAAAATAACTTTCTCAGGGTATAACACATATATCTTGCAATATTAGGGTGCATTCCTTTGAAGTAATCTGGATCAGGATCAGTGATCCAAGATCTGCCTGGATTATGGTGCATCAAAAGAACTGGTGAATCCATGATCAGAGTGGATTCACCAGTTCCTTTGATGCACCACGATCCAGACAGATCTTGGATCACTGATCCTGATCCAGATCATCCCAAAGGAATGCAGCCTTAATAATTCATCTTAGCTAAAAAGGCCTGCAAATGGGAAACTTGCCATTTCAATTTTTAACTGACAATTATTAATATGGTGAGAAATTTGCATGCATAGAAGTGGAACCTCAAAGCTGATGTTTGAGAGTGATGTTTTTTCTTTCCTATTACTCAGTTTTGCAAGGGTAGGTGCATTTGATCACCAGGTATGACATTAAGGTGGGCATTTGAACACCTTTCTCAGCCCAAGAGAAAGTTCAAAATGTAAATGTCTGTTGGCAGTGCTGGGGGGGAGGGGGTGGAGGGAAGGGGAGGGGGGAGATAGTGGAGTTTCAAAATGACTGATCCATAAGCCTAATAAAACAAATATCATAAACATTATGTTCAAACCAGTGAAGTCATTTATCAACATTGATAAACAAACAGTTAGCATCATCACAATTTTAACTGTGGCGACAAACAGAGCTTTCTTTCCAAAAGAATGGTAACTAAATACAAAAGCAGAAACTCCAATATTCACAGATTAAATTAAGAGCTACAGCTCTTTACATGGTATAATAATTACAAGCCTTGTCAAGATGGATTGTTACGCATGGCTGACAAAGTTTTTCCTTCAATGCAAATTGCCTTTAATTTACATGAGATTTCTTTCAAGGGATCTAGGTAATTAATTAAGCTCAGAACAGAGCACAACAAATTATTCGTAGATAGAGTTACGTTTAAACGTATGAAAAAACGTCTTTATCATCTTTTGTAACAAAATATGCCGTGTGAATTGAAAATAAAGCCTTGTCTTTTCTTAATGAAGAGCTTTGCCGATCGACTGTGAATCAAGTGCAATCTTCGTTTACAGTTGATTTCACATTACTTTTCCGTGCCGCGTTGCCAAGTTCGTTGGGAAGTTGGCTACGAGCTTCCGAAGTAGCCAATTACGTGGTGAATTAGACAATGAAAATTGCGAACTTCGAATCGAAGTTCCCAACTTCGGCCGCACTAAACTTCGCAACTTCACATCTTTGGGTCTTTCTAAAATTATGTAATTTACCTGCGAAGAGATGAAACCTAATCGTTTTACTAAACAAGGGAAAGGCATTGTCGTGTGAGGTCCGTGACATACATGTAATCGTACGTAGAAAAGTGATTAGAAGGTTCCAAACCATTCCAAATAGGGCTGCAGTTAAATTTACCGAGAAAGACAAATATTGTCGGTCGTACGTACAGGAAGCGTTCAATCAGGAGTTGGTCGAAACAGATTACGAACAGCAATGGCGGATGATCGATATTGTCTTGTACATGGAGTTTTACAAACGTCAAAGGCCAAGTATGTATGTTGCGGAAGAACAAAAAATCAGGTTGTCTTCATTACCCGCTAACCTGCCGTTTCAAGATAAGTCATGTATTGACATGGCTACATTGACTAATAAACCTGTACTTACGGACTGATTTAGGATACACTTATTTGGAAATTAAGTGTTTGATAACTTTACCTGTAGAGCTACTTTGCGTGTGAGCTATATTTATTCCCGTTGGATTTAGAACTCGGATTTTCACGTTTGTTTATCAAGAAATAACGGGGAAATTAGAAATAATTAGATAATTCTGTTCAAGCGCCTCTAATTGTCTTTTAAGCCTCGGCAAACTGTAGAAATTTATTCCGTGATTGAGCTTAGAAGTTAAAAGTAATGACTGCACATGTTCAGAAGGATTCAGACTCGCTTACATGTAAGACTTGAAGCATCGACTGAAATTTAAATTTAATTCAGCCAAATATACCAGTAAAACTTAAATGTTTACTGCAAGTTGAATTATTGCGGGAGAGAAAAAAATAGATAACGAATGTTATCTACGTGACCCAACTCGAATGTTCGGAAAAGCAATTTAAATGAAACTGTATTTGAGCCAATTAAAAACTGCACGACTCTTATCTTTTCATCTTTTCACTTGGGAACTCTAGAAAGGCCCGGCCAAACGGATCCAACATCATCCAACATTGTTGAATCCAACATGTTGCACTCGTTTGGCCACCATGTTGCACGATGATGCATGATGGTTGGATGATGTTGAATGAAGTTTGATTTCCTTCAAACATTGTCTTCAACATCGTCCAACATTTCTTTTGTTCTTAAGTGGGAACAAAAATGTTGCATTCGTTTGGGCCACTGTGTTTAACATTGTTCAACGTGCGCATGCCCGCTAACCTGACTTTGGCGGGTATCTGTTACCATGGCAATGATTTACTGTTTTATAATTGCTTCGTGCGTTCCGCGGGGTGTTAAGATACAGTATAGCGAAAGAGGAAAGTTTTCAATCACTCTCCGAAGAAAGTATAAGCGATCTCTTCGCAAATGGAAAGTAAAGGGCAAAGCAGCCGTTGAAAACCCGAGAAACTGTGAAATCGCCGCTCTCGAAATACGAAACTGGAAACTCAGGAATCGATAAGTTTCTCTCCTGTCGCGAGGAATCGTAGACTTTAATCATTCCTGTCAATCTTTTGGCTGCAACCGATCATTAACTCTCTGCACTATATTGGTTAAAATATTACTTTTCTCCCCTTCGCTTTCATCCAGTGTCTAGTCTTGTCCTCTTTTTTTGTGACTCTATCACCCTCCTCTTCCGACATTTCAAGCAACAGCAAGAGCGGCTAAACACATCTTCACAGTCGATCGATCAAGCGCCATCTTTTAAGCAAACTAATATTGGACCCAGAACTCTCGAGCGCAAGTGTTGAATCCAACATGTTGCATTCGTTTGGCCACCTCGTCCAACAATGTGCAACATCGTCCAACAACGTTGCATTCAACAATGTTGGGATGATGTTGGATCCGTTTGGGCCGGGCCTTTCTAGAGTTTCCCAAGTGAAAGATGAAAAGATAAGAGTCGTGCAGTTTTTTAATTGGCTCAAATACAGTTTCATTTAAATTGCTTTTCCGAACATTCGAGTTGGGTCCACGTAGATAACATTCGTTTATCTATTTTTTTCTCTCCCGCAATAATTCAACTTGCAGTAAACATTTAAGTTTTACTGGTATATTTGGCTGAATTAAATTTAAATTTCAGTCGATGCTTCAAGTCTTACATGTAAGCGAGTCTGAATCCTTCTGAAACATGTGCAGTCATTACTTTTAACTTCTAAGCTCAATCACGGAATAAATTTCTACAGTTTGCCGCGGCTTAAATGACAATTAGAGGCGCTTGAACAGAATTATCTAATTATTTCTAATTTCCCCGTTATTTCTTGATAAACAAACGTGAAAATCCGAGTTCTAAATCCAACGGGAATAAATATAGCTCACACGCAAAGTAGCTCTACAGGTAAAGTTATCAAACACTTAATTTCCAAATAAGTGTATCCTAAATCAGTCCGTAAGTACAGGTTTATTAGTCAATGTAGCCATGTCAATACATGACTTATCTTGAAACGGCAGGTTAGCGGGTAATGAAGACAACCTGATTTTTGTTCTTCCGCAACATACATACTTGGCCTTTGACGTTTGTAAAACTCCATGTACAAGACAATATCGATCATCCGCCATTGCTGTTCGTAATCTGTTTCCGACCAACTCCTGATTGAACGCTTCCTGTACGTACGACCGACAATATTTGTCTTTCTCGGTAAATTTAACTGCAGCCCTATTTGGAATGGTTTGGAACCCTCTAATCACTTTTCTACGTACGATTACATGTATGTCACGGACCTCACACGACAATGCCTTTCCCTTGTTTAGTAAAACGATTAGGTTTCATCTCTTCGCAGGTAAATTACATAAGTTTAGAAAGACCCAAAGATGTGAAGTTGCGAAGTTTAGTGCGGCCGAAGTTGGGAACTTCGATTCGAAGTTCGCAATTTCATTGTCTAATTCACCACGTAATTGGCTACTTCGGAAGCTCGTAGCCAACTTCCCAACGAACTTGGCAACGCGGCACGGAAAAGTAATGTGAAATCAACTGTAAACGAAGATTGCACTTGATTCACAGTCGATCGGCAAAGCTCTTCATTAAGAAAAGACAAGGCTTTATTTTCAATTCACACGGCATATTTTGTTACAAAAGATGATAAAGACGTTTTTTCATACGTTTAAACGTAACTCTATCTACGAATAATTTGTTGTGCTCTGTTCTGAGCTTAATTAATTACCTAGATCCCTTGAAAGAAATCTCATGTAAATTAAAGGCAATTTGCATTGAAGGAAAAACTTTGTCAGCCATGCGTAACAATCCATCTTGACAAGGCTTGTAATTATTATACCATGTAAAGAGCTGTAGCTCTTAATTTAATCTGTGAATATTGGAGTTTCTGCTTTTGTATTTAGTTACCATTCTTTTGGAAAGAAAGCTCTGTTTGTCGCCACAGTTAAAATTGTGATGATGCTAACTGTTTGTTTATCAATGTTGATAAATGACTTCACTGGTTTGAACATAATGTTTATGATATTTGTTTTATTAGGCTTATGGATCAGTCATTTTGAAACTCCACTATCTCCCCCCTCCCCTTCCCTCCACCCCCTCCCCCCCAGCACTGCCAACAGACATTTACATTTTGAACTTTCTCTTGGGCTGAGAAAGGTGTTCAAATGCCCACCTTAATGTCATACCTGGTGATCAAATGCACCTACCCTTGCAAAACTGAGTAATAGGAAAGAAAAAACATCACTCTCAAACATCAGCTTTGAGGTTCCACTTCTATGCATGCAAATTTCTCACCATATTAATAATTGTCAGTTAAAAATTGAAATGGCAAGTTTCCCATTTGCAGGCCTTTTTAGCTAAGATGAATTATTAAGGCTGCATTCCTTTGGGATGATCTGGATCAGGATCAGTGATCCAAGATCTGTCTGGATCGTGGTGCATCAAAGGAACTGGTGAATCCACTCTGATCATGGATTCACCAGTTCTTTTGATGCACCATAATCCAGGCAGATCTTGGATCACTGATCCTGATCCAGATTACTTCAAAGGAATGCACCCTAATATTGCAAGATATATGTGTTATACCCTGAGAAAGTTATTTTTTCTTTCTTTACGTCTGAGTGAAGTCTCTGTATAGTTAAGTAAGTGTTGGTTTGTCAGACGGTCACCAGATTATATTGATGTCAGTGTATTGTCCATTACTAATTATATTTTGACTAGTCAAAATATAATGTAGCCAGTTGAATAGTTATCACCCATTCATAAATGACCTGACAACTGATAAGTCACAGTTCAACTCGGTGATTTCTTTGATGTCATCAATTTATTATATCTGATATAAATATGAAAACAGATCAGATTCTGTAATTCAGGGCATATGACTTAAATAGCAGCTATTACTTGTCATTGACAAGGAAACGTTCATGTTTGGCTAGTACAGTGGTTAAGGTTCCATATTTTATTAGATTCTTCATTTAGTAGGTGAAATTGTTACAACGTTTGATAAAAGTCAAACTTGCCAATTAGTTGTCATTTTCAATTGCAAATTCAAAAGCTGACCTCATAATAAATTATTATTTTGTGACCTCACTGGACAGTACCAACAGTTTCAGAGTTTCAAAGGTTTGGTCTTCTTTTGAGCAGTAGTGAGGTGTGCAAAGAAATGTAAATACTGTGCCAGTTAAAATCTGACTAGTTGAAATTTGCTTATGGATGTTGTTTTTATCCATCAGCTAGCCATTCTAGGAGAAATGAAGATGTTAGAAAAAAGTGGGAAAGGATACAAACGTACAACCACATAAATTCATAGTCAACTCACATGCTAAATCATGCAGTGCTCCAAGTCAACGAGAGCAAACATCACAACATTTTGGTAAGTAAAGGGCTAGAATATTCACTCGTTATTTCCATATTTCGTAGCATAGACCATCTTATGATTTCTTCAGGCAAAAGTTCTCAGATCTTTATTTCAACAGAGAAAGTATATGAACAGATTTAAACACCTGCCTATAATTATTAATTTTATTTGATTGATCATTTTTATTGCTAGTAGTCTCATTCTGTGAGAAAAACTTGTCTATTTTTGATTCTTACAAATACATGAACTGGCTCACCTGGACAAAGATTAAGAAATTAAATTGTTATTGAAAACATGCAAGGGATGGAAATCTTTTTCGTAAATGAAGCAAAGTTGTAAATTGTTGCAGACCAGTCTCTGGTTTGTTTTAAATCTAAATTTTGAGTGTTTATCAGCTGTTTTGGCTTGGCCATCAGCTCTCCAAGCCAAAATTTTCAAGCAAAATTAATATGATGAATTCATAACTATTGATGGGATCCATAGGGAATGT
>JAHPZR010040410.1:0-12500 GCA_019787425.1 Platygyra sinensis | reverse complement strand
TATTTCGATAGATTCGCTCTTTTAATTTTTTGAGGATTTTTTTTTGTAGGCACCCCGAAAACTACACAAACCGGAAATTGAAACCCCAAAAATTGGGGGTTACGTTATGCTTGCTCAAACTTTGCACATTTGATAAAACGACCTAATTCTTTCAGAATTACTGCATAATTCTTTCTTCTTTCCACACGACTAAAAACTATCTGCTTATCTTAAACGCAAGCAAAGTTATGACGTCTTAACGTGATCCGCTTAAAGATGTCTTTGCCATCTTTGCTGACATAGCCTCCAAACAAACATATTTTTTTCAAAAGTGGGACCTCTTCATGAATGATGACTGTTATCACCGTAATTTACTAAGCCTAAGCTACAATTATCTGTATTAAAAGTTGTGGGCACTCATAATTTTGATACGCAAAAAATTCGACAAAGTAGCGGAAATTTCAACAATTTGTGTGGAAATGACGAATCTCATCCGTTGACTAAAATGCAGTTTTGAGTTTCTCAGCGAACTTTTAGACATTACCTGAGTAGATTTATTGAGTTTTAACGCTTGGAGAACTCGATGAGACTTATTTTACGCCAAAATATCGAGAAATATCTCAAGCCTCACGTTTCTTTTGACTGACCACTACCGATCGTCATCACGACCGTTCCGTCACGCATCACGCATTCTTGGTTGAAGAAGGCGTTGATTTAAAATGTCTTATCCCCATAGAAATGAGCAGCCTTTTATGATTATTTCATACTTTTTCAACACCTTTTCCTTTTATTTTCTTGTTTCTTTTTATAAGATTGCTGTAATATTAATTTTAGTTGAGTCATCGCCGAAGCCCGGTAGTGAAAACAGTTGGGGTCAATGTCAACAACATTCGTTCGCTAACTCACATGATTTGACCGTTCGGGAGACTCTTTTCCGCTAATAATTAAAGTTGCTAATAAATCAGGAGAGCTCATAGAGCGATTTTTACCCTAGCTGATATCCGAAATAGACCTTTTTACGGATACCATGCCTTTCCGATGCTTCTAATTAAACAACAAATATGCGTAAGACACCGCTTGATTTGATGCCGCGTAAATCGAGTACAATGGAACCTCGATTTAACGAAGTCGCTGGGGACCGGCCAAATTTGTTCGTTAAATGGAGGGTTCGGTATATCGAAAACCTCGATATAACGAATTTGAGGGGAAATGACCAAAATGTTCGTTATATCGAGGTCATAGTTAATGATTGATTTAATTTGTAACACAGCTGACTTCTGTGGAAATACTATAGTGCCAGTGTCTATGACATATAATAAGCCGTTGACTGAAAGGTTGCCGTCTCTTTACCATAAGTATTAAAGGATTTGTTGATTGTTGATCTGTTCAGCGTTTATCTGTCGCATGTTGACAGTGTAATTCGTTATATCGAAGTAGATTTTACTTTTGGGCTTCCGGATTATGTTCGTTATATCGAGGAATTCGTTATATCGAGGTTCGTTATATCGAGGTTCTATTCCATACATTTTACTGTAATTTTGGCCGGGACTCAGAACATTGTTCAAACGTGACTGAGCCCCTTTAAATCGAGGTTCCACTGTAACATGATACTGTGTGCGAAGTCTCACCAAGACAAGTATTCGTATCAGACTCAAAAGTATGGCATCCCAGTCTTGCCAATTTTTAAAAATTATAGGGCATACTAGATTAAGACAGAGTTTCCTCTTCATAGTATTCTTAGAGAAACCAATTTTGACACCTGAATTACCTGGACACGCAGTTTTGTGCAATTCGCAAACGATTTCCCTGGAAGCATTGCACAGCTAAATCCACTACTTTTAAAAATTCAGTTTAAATATTTTTTAACTTCCACACGGTCGTTTTGCTTTCCTGCCAAAGTTTTACAAGGGGAGATCATAACCAAGTATCAGGCACATCCACGTGCTATTGTCTAAAATGGGGCTCGCGGCATTGCCTTTTTGGTTTGATGTTTAGGGAAATATCAATTTTATTGCTTCATTACTCTGGTAATAAAAGTCATTCTTAACATGCAGTGATTCAAGGTTTAAGCTAGGGTTGTGCGAGTGGCCGTCCAGTAGCAAATGTGGGGCCACATGACCTATTCCATTAGGGGGTCTGGGGGTTTCATGCCTCCGAAAACATTTAGCAAAATTGAAGCAATTTTTGGTGCGTTTACCACGATTTTCAGCCGAAACATTTATAAAATGTATCGTTTGGACTTGAACAATGATAATGCGTCGTTTACTTTGCTAGCCAATAACCTAAACTAGATTGAAACAGCCCATACTAAACACACATTTGTGTTAACACCTCCATGAGTGTCTGCCGGATTACGACGTTTCTTGGCGGTCATCTTAGGAGAAGTGTATAGGTGTACACCTCTGTAACCACAATCGTCATTTATAAATGTCAGTTGTGAAATCACTCCAATATTTCGAGGCTTTTAAACTGACGCGGTATGTGGGCTGTTTGTAGCGCACGCTTTTTCACAATCACTTTTAAGCCATGGTTATCCACAACAGTTTTTCTGCAAGGGTGTTTGGCTATCATTGTCCAAGGTGAGGTTGCTACACACGAAGTGTATCAGACTTGAAAGGGAAAATGTCCGTTTTCTTTATCGTAGAGAATTCCACCAGGACCAAGAAATTAAAACTGCAGTACTGAAGTGGCTGCCAAAGCCGTTTAAGGCCTGAGTCAGGAATGTAAAGTAGAATTATGGTTGGGCAGCTATATCTCTTGTTCTATTTGTTTTAACAAGCTGAACTTTTTCCTGATTATAAAGCTCGACGTCCTGCCTTGCCTTAAACATAGGCACGCAAGGCGTGCAAGAGTTATTTTTTTGTGAACTGAAAGGTTTCAGAGATAGCAGAATTCTGAATCGATGACATGTAAAATGTTTTACTAAACAAACTACAGTAACCTGACACGTCTCCAAATTACTATAGATATGATCTTATTTTCTAACAGGCAATTTGATTCGTTTTTTGTTACAACCCACACTGTGATTGGTGTGACATGCGCACATGCATAACTCCCCATCACTCACCGATCTCATAGCCCTTTCAACCCCAAGAGGAATTTTTGCTCAAAAATACTCAAGCCGTTAAGAGAACTTTTCGCATTTTATACGAGTCGTAAGTTTACCCTTTTTACAAAACAACACTTCTTCACCGAAAATAGAAAGAAAGAAAGAAAGAAAACTTTCTGATACATTGAAAGTCTGATTTTGCACTTTAACTTGACGCCACGCAGTCTTCAAAAAATATCGAATTGAAATGAATGTCATCAAATAAAGCTATAAACTGCTACTGCAGAGACATAAAAACAGTTTAGAAATGAAAGCTTCTTTTTTGTTTAATATCCTGGAAACAAAAGCCGACAATTTGTAGGCTCCCATTGAATTTATTCCCATAGCAAAAATAGAAGTGTCAAGTTACCATTTATAACTAAAAATAGCAAACATCTCGTGCGAACGATTTTCTCCGACACGAAAAACAAAAGTGTCAAGTTACCATTTGTAACTAAAATAGCGAGCATCTCGTGGGAACAGGTGCTGACGATTGGTTAGCTCTAATTTAATTTACTCCCTTGTGAAAAACAAAAGTGTCAAATTACTGTTTGTAACTAAAAAATAAAAATATCTGTCTATATTTGCATGCAACAAGAACAAAACAATCGTTACCTGTACCTATTGTAAACGTTCGCACTCTTTCGAATCAAAATAGTCTTGTCTCCCCTAAAAACTAAGAACTAGAAGCAACGATGCGTGACGTCTAATTGAATTTACTCCTTGTGAAAAAACAAAAATATCAAGTTACCTTTGTAACTAAAAATAACATCTCGTTCATTTGCATACAACTAGCTCACGCACTGTTTCAAACCTCAAGGCTCATCTCGTCCATAACTAAAATCCTCAACCTAACCCACCGAATTCGCCGAAGTAAACCCAATATATGAATAGTTCCTCCTCTTTTATAGAAGAATAAATATGGCCGTTCTGAACTGTATCGGGATCAAATCCTCTCATATACCATTTACCTTTAAAACAAGAAATTGGATTGGCTGTTTATAGTAGACCCGATCTGATTGGTGTGACATACATACATCTCTCACTCACTTACTCACTCACTCACTCACTGATCCATTGACCCGTCCACAACATACTTGACGCGCCGACTAAGAGGTATTTTTTTTACAAAAAAATAACTCAAAAAGCAAGTATTAAATGAAATTGTTTGGAACAACCATCATATCAAAATAGATGGATATTCCGTTTATTACAAAAAATGGCACGACGCCGGATTAACTAAAATTGAAGACTTCTTTCAAGGGAACAGATTCCTAGCTTTTGACGAATTCTGCAGTAAGTTTAAAATTAAAAGAAACTTCTTAAACTACTATGGTTTATGCCACGCGATCCCCCAAAAATGGATCAATATTCTTAAAGGAAATTTTACTGAACCTTTAGAAAAACGTTCCGAGAAGGAAAGGATATCTTTGGATAAACTCTCTTGCAAATCTGCCACTAAATTCTTTGTTAAGAGTAAATTCGTTACGCCTACAGCTGAACGAAGAATGACAGAGGCCGGTCTAAAAGAGCACACAATACGACTTATTTATAGCCTTCCGTTTAATGTTACTAAAGACACCAGACTCGCCATTTTCCAATATAAAATAATTCACCATATTTTATCCACAAATTCGACACTTTTTAGAGATTCAATCAAGGAACATGATAAATGTCATCTATGTGAAGAAAGACAAACATTAATCCATCTTTTTGTTACCTGTTCTAAAGCTCGGTTATTTTGGTCTCTCTTTTCTAATTGGTGGAACTCCAAAAACGGAGATACGATCACTATCGATAAACATAGGCACGCAAAGCGTGCAAGAGTTATTTTTTTTTGTGATAGGAGCATTCGTAGAACTGTTTACAGTAACGATTTAGTTAAGGTTTTTTGGTTGCGATGTACAGCAAGAAAGAAACTGGGAATTATGATGTACATACCATGTTACATCGTACAATAATCCGACATTGCTCCAGATTAATGTAGGTACCATCTTATTTTCTAACAGGCAATTTGATTCCTTCTTTGATACCCACACCGTGATTGGTGTGACACGCGCACATGCATAACTCCCTCACTCATCGATCACATAGCCCTTCCAACCCCCAAGAGGAATTTTGCTCAAAATACTCAAGTTAAGAGACCTTTTCGCATTTTATACGAGTCGTAAATTTACTTTTTTTACACAACACTTCTTCATCGAAAATAGAAAGAAAGAGAAAAAACCGTTCTGACACGTTGAAAGTTTAATTTAATTTACTCCGATATGAAAAACAAAAGAGTCAAATTACCATTTGTAACTAAAAATAGCTAGCATCTCGTGGGAACAAGTGGTGATGATTTGCCAGCTCTAATTGAATTTACTCCCTTGTGAAACACAAAAGTGTCAAATTACCCTTTGTAACTAAAAAATAAAAATATCTCGTTATATTTGCGTGCAACAAGAACAAAACAATCGTTCCCTCTACCTATTGTAAACGTTCGAATTCTTCCAAATCAAAATTGTCTCATCTCCTCTAAAACATTTCCTTAGAACTAGAAGCAATGATGCGTGACGTCTAATTGAATTTACTCCTTGTGAAAAACAAAAATATCAAGTTACCATTTGTAACTAAAAATAGCAAGCATCTCGTGGGAACAAGTGGTGATGATTTGCCAGCTCTAATTGAATTTACTCCCTTGTGAAACACAAAAGTGTCAAATTACCCTTTGTAACTAAAAAATAAAAATATCTCGTTATATTTGCATGCAACAAGAACACAACAATCGTAACCTGTCCCTATCGTAAACGTTCGAACTTTTTCAAATCAAAATTGTCTCGTCTCCTCTAAAACATTTCCTAAGAACTAGAAGCAACGATGCGTGACGTCTAATTAAATTTACTCCTTGTGAAAAACAAAAATATCAAGTTACCATTTGTAACTAAAAATCAAAACATCTCGTCCATTTGCATACAACTAGCTCACGCACTGTTTCAAACCTCAACATTCATCTCGTCCATAATTAAAATCCTCAGCCTAACCCACAGAAAATGCCGAAGTAAACTCAATATATGAATACTTCCTCTTCTTTTATAGAAGAATAAATATGGCAGTTCTGAACTGTATCGGAATCAAATCTTCTCGTGTACCATTTACTTTTAAAACAAGAAATTTGATTGGCTGTTTATAGTAGATCCCATCTTATTGGTGTGACATACATACATCTCTCACTGACTCACTCACTCACTGATCCATTGACCCGTACACAACATACTCGACGCGCCGACTAAGAGGTATTTTTTTTACAAAAAAATAACTCAACAAATTATTCTGAACACGTGACATGCTACGTAATCATTTTGTTAAAATTTGGTAAATCGGCGAATAGCCCATTTCACGGTTAATTTTTCTCATTTGCATTACAATGTAATCCAACGTGGATGCGAGGCAATTTCGGGCTAAAACTGCAAAATAGCCCGAAATTGCCTCACATACATGCTAGAATTCATTGTAATGCAAATGAGAAAAGCTAACCGTGAAAAGGGCTATTGGTGGTGAATCTATCATATTGATCATTAAAATATAGATAGGACCCTGCGCGCTCTCTGATTGGCCAATAACCCATGTTTTATCAGAGTATAAAACATAGAAAAGGCGTGTTATATTGTTTTGCGCGCGTAAAATCTATATTTTAAAGCAAATGAAGAAGCCTAAGCCCTGTATTACATTGTGATAAAACACTCCGGTCATTCGAGAACACTCGAGAAATGTAGAAATGCGGCTCGTGTTTTCTACATTTCCCTCGTGTTCTCAAATGACCATCGTGTTTTATCACAGTGTAATACACGGCTTAGGCTTCTTTATTTGTTAAGTAAGTAAGCCATTTCGATGAAAATTTAAATTATCTGCCTTGCTGTGTTTTCATTTTTAGCAGATAGAAATGATCAAAAGCCGTCGAATTTTGTTAAAAAAAAACACCTTTCACCCTATAATTTTTTGCTGCGAAAAGAGGGACGGTCATTCCAAACGTGAGAGGATGAAAATAATTGCCCTGCATCTAAAATGCGCGTTTGCTGGATGATATTACTAAAAACCGCTACCAATTCCTCAAATAACGGCTATTTTCCGCTAAGCCTCACGTGACATGTCACGTGACCTGTCAGAAGTACCAATTCTACTTTGAAATTTTCAGGACGTTAAAATCTTACTGTGTGCTAAATCTGGTTCCATTGCCATTTATACTTTTAGAAATATAATTAATAGATTATTTTCACCAGTAAAAGCCTTTGACCCAGGCCTTAAACTACATGAGTCAGGTGGGTACAGTTTGTGAGCCCGACAATGTAATTCATTACTCTGCTGGAATTTTTTTTTTTTCACTTCGTCTTTGCGCATTTTTTTCAGTCATCCTCCCTGGCATGAATATTTTTTCTCCCCACACTCCCCCCTCATCACATTTCTAATGGTCCGTCCCTTTCGAAAACTATTATTGCGAGATTTTACCTAAAGGCTCTTTTGACGTCGCTCAACGTGGCCTTTGTGCCAATATCTCGTTCACGTTTCAAGCAACGCCAAATCCCTCCACTTAGAACATTTACCAATGTTTTGCGGGTTTAGTAAATTTTGGGGGGATTTTTGGGCATTTCGTGAAAGAGATATTTTTTCTTGAAAGATAGATTAATTTGAGGAAAATATGAAATGTTGAAGATTTGATGGATTTGGAAAAAGTTCGAACGTTTACGATAGGGACAGGTTACGATTGTTGTGTTCTTGTTGCATGCAAATATAACGAGATATTTTTATTTTTTAGTTACAAAGGGTAATTTGACACTTTTGTGTTTCACAAGGGAGTAAATTCAATTAGAGCTGGCAAATCATCACCACTTGTTCCCACGAGATGCTTGCTATTTTTAGTTACAAATGGTAACTTGATATTTTTGTTTTTCACAAGGAGTAAATTCAATTAGACGTCACGCATCATTGCTTCTAGTTCTAAGGAAATGTTTTAGAGGAGATGAGACAATTTTGATTTGGAAGAATTCGAACGTTTACAATAGGTAGAGGGAACGATTGTTTTGTTCTTGTTGCACGCAAATATAACGAGATATTTTTATTTTTTAGTTACAAAGGGTAATTTGACACTTTTGTGTTTCACAAGGGAGTAAATTCAATTAGAGCTGGCAAATCATCACCACTTGTTCCCACGAGATGCTAGCTATTTTTAGTTACAAATGGTAATTTGACTCTTTTGTTTTTCATATCGGAGTAAATTAAATTAAACTTTCAACGTGTCAGAACGGTTTTTTCTCTTTCTTTCTATTTTCGATGAAGAAGTGTTGTGTAAAAAAAGTAAATTTACGACTCGTATAAAATGCGAAAAGGTCTCTTAACTTGAGTATTTTGAGCAAAATTCCTCTTGGGGGTTGGAAGGGCTATGTGATCGATGAGTGAGGGAGTTATGCATGTGCGCGTGTCACACCAATCACGGTGTGGGTATCAAAGAAGGAATCAAATTGCCTGTTAGAAAATAAGATGGTACCTACATTAATCTGGAGCAATGTCGGATTATTGTACGATGTAACATGGTATGTACATCATAATTCCCAGTTTCTTTCTTGCTGTACATCGCAACCAAAAAACCTTAACTAAATCGTTACTGTAAACAGTTCTACGAATGCTCCTATCACAAAAAAAAAATAACTCTTGCACGCTTTGCGTGCCTATGTTTATCGATAGTGATCGTATCTCCGTTTTTGGAGTTCCACCAATTAGAAAAGAGAGACCAAAATAACCGAGCTTTAGAACAGGTAACAAAAGATGGATTAATGTTTGTCTTTCTTCACATAGATGACATTTATCATGTTCCTTGATTGAATCTCTAAAAAGTGTCGAATTTGTGGATAAAATATGGTGAATTATTTTATATTGGAAAATGGCGAGTCTGGTGTCTTTAGTAACATTAAACGGAAGGCTATAAATAAGTCGTATTGTGTGCTCTTTTAGACCGGCCTCTGTCATTCTTCGTTCAGCTGTAGGCGTAACGAATTTACTCTTAACAAAGAATTTAGTGGCAGATTTGCAAGAGAGTTTATCCAAAGATATCCTTTCCTTCTCGGAACGTTTTTCTAAAGGTTCAGTAAAATTTCCTTTAAGAATATTGATCCATTTTTGGGGGATCGCGTGGCATAAACCATAGTAGTTTAAGAAGTTTCTTTTAATTTTAAACTTACTGCAGAATTCGTCAAAAGCTAGGAATCTGTTCCCTTGAAAGAAGTCTTCAATTTTAGTTAATCCGGCGTCGTGCCATTTTTTGTAATAAACGGAATATCCATCTATTTTGATATGATGGTTGTTCCAAACAATTTCATTTAATACTTGCTTTTTGAGTTATTTTTTTGTAAAAAAAATACCTCTTAGTCGGCGCGTCAAGTATGTTGTGGACGGGTCAATGGATCAGTGAGTGAGTGAGTGAGTAAGTGAGTGAGAGATGTATGTATGTCACACCAATCAGATCGGGTCTACTATAAACAGCCAATCCAATTTCTTGTTTTAAAGGTAAATGGTATATGAGAGGATTTGATCCCGATACAGTTCAGAACGGCCATATTTATTCTTCTATAAAAGAGGAGGAACTATTCATATATTGGGTTTACTTCGGCGAATTCGGTGGGTTAGGTTGAGGATTTTAGTTATGGACGAGATGAGCCTTGAGGTTTGAAACAGTGCGTGAGCTAGTTGTATGCAAATGAACGAGATGTTATTTTTAGTTACAAAGGTAACTTGATATTTTTGTTTTTCACAAGGAGTAAATTCAATTAGACGTCACGCATCGTTGCTTCTAGTTCTTAGTTTTTAGGGGAGACAAGACTATTTTGATTCGAAAGAGTGCGAACGTTTACAATAGGTACAGGTAACGATTGTTTTGTTCTTGTTGCATGCAAATATAGACAGATATTTTTATTTTTTAGTTACAAACAGTAATTTGACACTTTTGTTTTTCACAAGGGAGTAAATTAAATTAGAGCTAACCAATCGTCAGCACCTGTTCCCACGAGATGCTCGCTATTTTAGTTACAAATGGTAACTTGACACTTTTGTTTTTCGTGTCGGAGAAAATCGTTCGCACGAGATGTTTGCTATTTTTAGTTATAAATGGTAACTTGACACTTCTATTTTTGCTATGGGAATAAATTCAATGGGAGCCTACAAATTGTCGGCTTTTGTTTCCAGGATATTAAACAAAAAAGAAGCTTTCATTTCTAAACTGTTTTTATGTCTCTGCAGTAGCAGTTTATAGCTTTATTTGATGACATTCATTTCAATTCGATATTTTTTGAAGACTGCGTGGCGTCAAGTTAAAGTGCAAAATCAGACTTTCAATGTATCAGAAAGTTTTCTTTCTTTCTTTCTTTCTATTTTCGGTGAAGAAGTGTTGTTTTGTAAAAAGGGTAAACTTACGACTCGTATAAAATGCGAAAAGTTCTCTTAACGGCTTGAGTATTTTTGAGCAAAAATTCCTCTTGGGGTTGAAAGGGCTATGAGATCGGTGAGTGATGGGGAGTTATGCATGTGCGCATGTCACACCAATCACAGTGTGGGTTGTAACAAAAAACGAATCAAATTGCCTGTTAGAAAATAAGATCATATCTATAGTAATTTGGAGACGTGTCAGGTTACTGTAGTTTGTTTAGTAAAACATTTTACATGTCATCGATTCAGAATTCTGCTATCTCTGAAACCTTTCAGTTCACAAAAAAATAACTCTTGCACGCCTTGCGTGCCTATGTTTAAGGCAAGGCAGGACGTCGAGCTTTATAATCAGGAAAAAGTTCAGCTTGTTAAAACAAATAGAACAAGAGATATAGCTGCCCAACCATAATTCTACTTTACATTCCTGACTCAGGCCTTAAACGGCTTTGGCAGCCACTTCAGTACTGCAGTTTTAATTTCTTGGTCCTGGTGGAATTCTCTACGATAAAGAAAACGGACATTTTCCCTTTCAAGTCTGATACACTTCGTGTGTAGCAACCTCACCTTGGACAATGATAGCCAAACACCCTTGCAGAAAAACTGTTGTGGATAACCATGGCTTAAAAGTGATTGTGAAAAAGCGTGCGCTACAAACAGCCCACATACCGCGTCAGTTTAAAAGCCTCGAAATATTGGAGTGATTTCACAACTGACATTTATAAATGACGATTGTGGTTACAGAGGTGTACACCTATACACTTCTCCTAAGATGACCGCCAAGAAACGTCGTAATCCGGCAGACACTCATGGAGGTGTTAACACAAATGTGTGTTTAGTATGGGCTGTTTCAATCTAGTTTAGGTTATTGGCTAGCAAAGTAAACGACGCATTATCATTGTTCAAGTCCAAACGATACATTTTATAAATGTTTCGGCTGAAAATCGTGGTAAACGCACCAAAAATTGCTTCAATTTTGCTAAATGTTTTCGGAGGCATGAAACCCCCAGACCCCCTAATGGAATAGGTCATGTGGCCCCACATTTGCTACTGGACGGCCACTCGCACAACCCTAGCTTAAACCTTGAATCACTGCATGTTAAGAATGACTTTTATTACCAGAGTAATGAAGCAATAAAATTGATATTTCCCTAAACATCAAACCAAAAAGGCAATGCCGCGAGCCCCATTTTAGACAATAGCACGTGGATGTGCCTGATACTTGGTTATGATCTCCCCTTGTAAAACTTTGGCAGGAAAGCAAAACGACCGTGTGGAAGTTAAAAAATATTTAAACTGAATTTTTAAAAGTAGTGGATTTAGCTGTGCAATGCTTCCAGGGAAATCGTTTGCGAATTGCACAAAACTGCGTGTCCAGGTAATTCAGGTGTCAAAATTGGTTTCTCTAAGAATACTATGAAGAGGAAACTCTGTCTTAATCTAGTATGCCCTATAATTTTTAAAAATTGGCAAGACTGGGATGCCATACTTTTGAGTCTGATACGAATACTTGTCTTGGTGAGACTTCGCACACAGTCTCATGTTACAGTGGAACCTCGATTTAAAGGGGCTCAGTCACGTTTGAACAATGTTCTGAGTCCCGGCCAAAATTACAGTAAAATGTATGGAATAGAACCTCGATATAACGAACCTCGATATAACGAATTCCTCGATATAACGAACATAATCCGGAAGCCCAAAAGTAAAATCTACTTCGATATAACGAATTACACTGTCAACATGGGACAGATAAACGCTGAACAGATCAACAATCAACAAATCCTTTAATACTTATGGTAAAGAGACGGCAACCTTTCAGTCAACGGCTTATTATATTTCATAGACACTGGCACTATAGTATTTCCACAGAAGTCAGCTGTGTTACAAATTAAATCAATCATTAACTATGACCTCGATATAACGAACATTTTGGTCATTTCCCCTCAAATTCGTTATATCGAGGTTTTCGATATACCGAACCCTC
>JAHPZR010040409.1:0-10844 GCA_019787425.1 Platygyra sinensis | reverse complement strand
AAATAAATTCAGCTTTACTTTTGAACAGATTACTGGAAGATCAATATGACTCTTGGTTTTTTTTTTTTTTTTGGGGAGTGTTGAGTGGGGGAACGATTATCCCAGTCTTCTGACGCAAGAATTTCAAAAAGTATTTGTTTTATTTTCCTCTAACTTAAAACCTTAATTTGGAAGTTTTCTTATAGGCATTTCATTCCAAATTTTATTTCTGATTGTAGAAAATGAGTTCACTTGAATTGAGAGTCTAGAACTTTGTGTGTAAAAGTACTAAACATGTCATTTGAACTATTATAAATGTGAGGAATTTACAGTTCAGCCAGAGATGTTGTTTAAATACTGTTCTTATTTTGAAGTGAATAGATTTTTATTTTTTTTTTTTAAAGTTGTTTATAGTTCCTGTCTCCTTGAGCTGAAATCCAAAGAGAGTCACAGAAATGAAGTCTGAATTCCCAGCATAAAGCCATCGAGATATACTTGATGTACTGTCATGTACAAGAAATGTCACCAGGAAATACATGTAACAACAGTATATTTTGAAAAGTTTACACTAGGCATTGCCTAGTGTCAACTTTTCAAATATACATGTACATATACATCCATTTAAATACAAAAATAAGGCTCATACAGCTATGTTTAAGTCAAAATTATTAAGTACTAGTAAAAAAAATTTACAGATACATGTACTTTGTTGCTTTATTTAATTACCTTAGCCTCAAGATTAATATTTTTGGAGTTCAATGCTTCAACTTGTGCTTTCAGGTGAATATTATCGTCTGTAGCTGCTGCAAGGTTCCGAGACTCATTGTCCAGTTGTATTCTGATCTGATTCACCTACAAACAAGGAAATCAAAATTTGATTAATGCCTGGACATTTAATGTGTGAACTAAAGGTTTATTTTACACCCAGTGTCAAAAGTCAACATCAGAATTCTCCTTACCATAATATTATTTAAAACATTTTTCTGCAACAATGACATGTCATGTAACATTTAATTAGGATTTACAATAGATTTACAATAGAAAGTGGTGAAATCCCCCCTAAATATGGGTGAGGACAAATAATCTCAATAAGTATTTGGGTTTGTCTTGTGACCATCTTTTTCAGAGCACTGTAAACTAAATGTACACAAAAATCTACGTACAATTAACCCAGTTTAGTATTGATCAGGTGATACAATAACAAGTTGTCTACAGGGTTTGACTATAGAACTAGTTCATACCCCATTGTGATAGGAGATCTCTGCCTCTTCTTTAAACCGCCGTAACTCTGCCTCACTGTGTAATTTCACTTTGGCCAACATGGCAGACAAATTTTCGTCAATGATATTGTGCTCATGCAACCTCTCCTCAGCTAACAAGATTGTCCTCTCAGCTTCATCCAGTCGGCAGCGCATCTCATGCAGCTCCTAAATACCAAACAGATGAAAATTTAAATATCAGGATGGTTATAGTGTGTTAATGGCCTAGGAGCTGAAGAATTGGGACTGAGCACTGGCTGGATTGTTACTGCTGTGATTTTTTACTTGGACACAATAAAGACTCCTCTGTAAGAGACATTTCCCTAGCTAAGATCAGAGCACCTTTCTCCACTGAGGATTATATACAGTTACTGTACATATTATTTAATGGGTACCAGTGAGTTGCCAAACTGACAAAATGGGGTATATACATATTTCAATGGCTGGGACAGACTTAACTAACCTACTCAGGGCTAAATTAAGATTGTACATAATAAATTTATGTCATTCCAAAGTACGTAACCAGCAGTCTCTCTTATTATGTACAAGGCTCCCCAAATCCATTAGTAACGGAATGGCACTGACTTTTTGAAAAATAAGTTTTCTTTAGAGATTATGTCAAAATCAGCTACAGTGTACATGTATATGAAGACTGTGGTAAAAGTGATTTACATGGATGCTGCAATTAAACCTCCAAGTAAATAAGTTGATTAAGTTTACCAGGGGCAGGGGTGTGAATTGCCACATCCATAACTTACCTTTTCATGAAGCTGTTGTTGAAAGTTTAGCTTTTCTTTGAGCTGATTGGCTAGAGTCTGCATATCAGCCCTTGCAGCCACTTCCACATCTAATGCCTGCTGTGTCTGTGTCAGTGCAGACTGCAGACCATCCCTGTCTCGTTTGGTGTCCATGTGAGCATTCTGGTGCTGGGTGGTTGTGACTCGTGCATCTTGTAATAGTGCCTCCTTTTCTGCAATGACTCGGTGTGCATCTGCAAGAGCATTTTCTGTCTTTTTTCGTGCACTTGTTTCTTCTGCCATCCTGGGAAAAAATATTTAATCAGTTTGCAGGCAGGAAAGAACATTGATCCTTATGATTATCTTGCCTGATTGGCCAGGATTTGTGGTCTAGATGATAGTCTGGATGACTGTCTGCCAGTAAGGAAAGTTCCAGTCAAAACCTCTTCAAATGCTCCAAGTTGTAAATTTTCCCAGGAAGAATACTATCAGTATTTTTCCCCACAAAGCTTACATGTATGCTGCTTTCTGCTGATAACATTATTAAATGCACTGTCTCAGGGTTGTCAAAATAAGCCGGCAACCGGCACATTTCACCAGCTATTTTGAATACTGCGCCGGTTACTCCGAATGTTAGTAGGTCAGTTCTGAGCGTGATATTGGAGAAATAAAATGGAAATAGCTGCCTACTTTTTGGATAGAACCTCCTACTCAAAAGCTACTGACAACCCTGTGTCTAAATAAGGGGAATTAGTACATAGGAGGGCTTTGTTTGGGCTCTATGCCTTATGATTAAAATAACACTATAATTTAAACAGTACAGTACATAAAAGATACTACAAGACCAAGGCTAAAATGGATTGACAAAGGGTAGGAGATATATAAGGCCTTCGAGGGTGGGATTGGGGTGGGGGGCTGTCAGGATTAGGAGAGGCTTAAGCAAATAGGAGAAAAAGACAATTTTCCCCACGACTATATTACAGTGATTCCACTTTAAAGTTATGCGATATTGTACACAGCAGCAAACGTTCCTGTCTGACTTTCTGATAGCGGAAGGGGAAATAAGATCTTATCACTAATAAACGTTTTTCTCACTTGTCTTGAAGCTCTGCCACCAAGGCGGAATTCTTCGCCGCAGCCAATTGATGTTGCGTTCTCTCGCGAGCCATGTCCTCAAGTTTGTTTCTCAGCTCTTCAAGTTGTCGCTCGTACATGCCTTTCAAAGCTATGATCTCGTCTTCTAGAATCTTGGTCGTGTTGATCAGATTTACCGTTTCCATTCGACCGCTTTGTTCGCGCATTTGCCGCACGCGAGAAACGTACGAGGCAAAGCGATCGTTGAGACTTTGAAGGTAATCTTTCTCCATGTAGCGAGGGACCAGAATCGGGGAACTTCGCGAAGTCATCTTTCAGTTCTTTGTGTCTTGGCAACAAAATGGTTTAAGCTCTCGAGTCGCTAAGTAAACCAGATCTTTCAAGTAAACAAATTTAATAATTAAAGACCATTGTTAACAACTGTGGAATCCCTACGATGATAACTGAGTCAGATTGTTTTATCTGTAGTCAATTTACATTATCTAAGCGAAGAATGTTTCGATACAAGATCGGATACTTTGCAAAACTGCTCTGTAGGCATTAGTTTCGCATGCTGCTGCGAGACCACACGAGACAGACACGATAATTAGTCGGGTAATCGTCCCACGCAATTTGCGGCAAAATATATAAATTATTGTCACTAAGGAAAGTTTAAGTTAAACAAACCGTCGACTTCTCAGGTCTCTTGTAGTAGAATATTTCTAATCGCATTTAACGTAAACACAATCCGCGCGTTTTCAAACAATCGATGAAATATTTGCTAGTTAGATTCGTCAGTCAAAAGCTACAAGAGTTCAAGATGCAACAATTACCTTATCCATGAAGTTGTCCAGCCAATGTTCGCACCTCTCTCCAAAAATAACAAGTGATGGAATTTAGCTTTATCGGGGAGTACAAACTCTACGCAAAGACAGCGTCTCCGAAGGTAAACTTCTCTATGATTCAGATAGAGTCGTTTACGGGGAGAACAATATGCGGTGATCAGTCGAACTATTATTTCATACCGTGTTGTGCGGGTTAGCGTCGAAAACGGTATCCAGGCAATGGCTGCTAAAGCACATGAAAATTATTCATGCATATTTGCTCGACCAATCAGATCGCAGCAGTGAAGTGGAGTGTGAAGTTTATAATCAGCACAGCGTGACATTAATTACATAATTTTACAAATGAAAGCAGGTTAATCAAAATAAGTATTAATGAAGTTAGAACTCTTCAAAATATTGGTCCCCAAGCTGCGTTGCGGTCCAAACAAATAATTGGCTTTGCCAATTACATTTTAACAAATGACGGGCATGTCAAGCATTTTACATTTGGCATTGCTATTTTAGCGCAAGGCATCTCCTGAAGCATTTCAACTGAGTAACTATTCAGGGGGAGGGATGGATCCAGGATTATTTAAGGGGGGAGGCTGGTTCCTTGAGATTACAGAACCATTGGGGGGGGGGTGCCCCAAAATGTTGCAATTTGAGGTTGGATTACCTAATTGAAAAATGTTACACCAGAAATTACTGACAATGCCATTCCATTCAGCTCACCCACCCTAAATCCGAGAGAAATCAAAAGACAGACAATATTATTCATAAGATCGAGATGCATACAGCATTTTTCATGGTTAAGAACCTGTGATCTGTAAATTAAATTTTCTTCATAATCGAAACACTGTATTGATGATTTTGTTGCAAAGGTATGTTAGAAAAGGGATGTTACTAAAATGGGGATGGGAAATTGAAAATGGGAAATTGAATATTTTTTTTACATTAACTTCTTATAACATGGAATAAATTTTTTTCAGCAGCAATTATCAATACCCACGCGTTATTTTTGAAACGTTCCGTGCAAAAATAAGAGGATATACTGTATTAGTATATACACACTCAGTGATCTTGGTGTTTTAAGCAATCTGATTGGTTCGCTATCTACTGGCTAATGAACATTATTCACCCCCTACCTAGTGAATAATGCGTAAGCCAAACAAAAATAAAGCATACTTTTGAATAAAGCATACTTTTGATTCACACTGATTTGAACGGTGTTTAATAAGGACCATGTTCTAGACTGTCACAAGTTTTTTTCGAAGATTAACTATAGAATTTCCATGTTCAAAGATTCTGTAAATAGTTTCGCGAATTCGCGCATGTTTTGTACAGCTTGCACGTTTTCCACGCATGAATTGAGAGGTCAATTAAATAGATTTTTAATGGTTTCCTTCTGAAATGTTGTTGAGATCACTTCTTGTGTATATACTAAAACAATTATTCTTCTCAATCTCGGTGAATAGTGGCAGAATATTTACCTCGATTTCAAAGAATAATTGTTAAATAATGAGAGGTCACCCTGCCTTGTTTCTTTTCAATCAGTATACCTGAAGCTGAAAGTATCGAAAAGAATATTAACGAATTTGTTAACATATAAAAACAAAAATCGGGACCTCCCTTGGGTGTTCAGTCACACTCTGAGAACAGCACTAAATATTGCGAGTATCAGGGAACCCACATAAGTTCTCTGAATGGTTGCATCATGCAAGTGCAACTGATTTATGCAAATTACCACTTGAAACCTGTCAAATTCATTGTTGCACATCTGTTGGTTGTGAAAGTAACATATATTTTTTACACGATTTTTTAGTTTTGCAGCAGCAACTAGTTTGGTAAGTAAGGCTAGTAAATTGTCTGAAAAATAGTTTTCCTACAAACCAGAACTTTACCATTTTTGAAACATAAAATGACAGTTGTATTACTCTAAACTGGGTAACCAGCTGTGCGCATGTTTGTCACTAGAAGTTGTGAATTATTTGGATTCAGAAAAGTTCCAGCACTTGTGCACGCTTAACCCTTTAATGCCCAATAGTGACTTATAGATTTTACTCTATCTAACGCCAGACGATTTTAATCGTCAAAGGGAGACCCCTTGGGCATTAAAGGGTTAACTATCAAAAAATATAAGTTTGTGTTGTTAACTTGCTTGCTGTCATTTTTTGGTGACCACAAAAGATCAAGGGTTTTAGAAAGGTGAATGAATGATGGGTATCAAAAACTGTGTTCAGCCACCTTAGCACAACTATTTTCAAAATGAGCTATGTTACCCAATTGTAGGCCCTGCACTAAACATTAACACTATAAGCTCTGGTTAATGCTACCACAGCCCTGGATTTTATCTTTTACATACTTTCAAAGATTAAAAAATCTTCAAAATCTTCACTTTCAGGGAGAAGAGAAAATGAAGACACATGATAATTGTTTACCTCAACTGCTGGGGATGAAAAACTAATCAAAAAACACTTTATCAAAAGATTTTTTTTTATTACATTGTAAAATACTAGCTAGCTTTAACACTTCAGAAACATATTTGCCATTGGGAATAGTTAACAACAATTCACCAAAGTGGAGGTGACTAGGGGTGGATATTTACCGAGCCAGGCAGAGGAGAAATATTCACCCAAATAAAACAAATCTTGTTCTTGGGGGACGAACTTTTAAAAATTCAGGACGTTTAGTTTTTAATTCACTGCCAAGCGAAATCAAAGAGGCAAGTTCTCTAGCAATTTTTAAACGCCCTTCTTAAAGGACATTTTATCTGATTTTTTTTTCTTTTTTCTTTTTTTTTCCGTTCTGTAATTTTTAGCTAATTTTACTTAACCTTGTAAATTCTATTGTAAATGTGTATATGTGAGTTTTATTGAACCCAGGGCCCCCTAAGGATACCAGCTTTGCAGCTGACTGGGCTACCCTGGTTAAATAAAGTTGTCTTGTCTTGTCTTGCCGCGAAGCGGCGAGGTAAATATCCAATGCTAGCCACTGACAATGAGGTGAATATTAATTTGGATGATTTCTTCACTTGTCACGGATGTAAACCGGGACGCCATTTTCTCTTGAATTGCTCGGAGGTAAATATCACAGGATATTCGGAGTTTGACAAACCAATCAGCGCGCGCCTTCAACACTATCCACTGTTTTAGTATATAGTAATTTAAATTAATTTCTTGTTCAGTGTTCAAGTACAGACATTGAAAGATTTTCAGGATTGCAAGCAAAAACACGCTTGCTTTCACAGTGTCAAAAAGTATTTAAACCAAACTGATCTGGGTACTTCAAAATAAACTTGAATGTTCACAATAAATAAATAATAAATAACTTTCCATAGTATATCACTTCATATATCTCTTAATTAGTTAACCCTTACTGTTATTTAATATCATTAGCTCTAAAAATGAAGAATAATTTCTTTGTTAACAAAAGATGAATTCTTCATTAAAGTAACAATAACAGTTACTTTATTAGAAATGTGTGTTCATTGACACTACCATCTCTAATAGGCAGTCAATCACACAAATTGCACAGAAGTGCCATCTAAAATCCCGTCACATTCATCATCATCCATCATCATCATCATCATCATATTCATCTGATTTGTTTTTCTCCATCCAAAACATAGCAGGCCTCCTAGAAAAGAAGTAGACTGTAAATAATTATTGCTTTAAAGATTCAACACATAACATAACCCGGTACTCTGATCCCTAAGACAAAAAAACAGAAGCTTCAAACAACAAACAGAAATATAAATGTAGATAACAACCAGGCGCCAAATAATAAAGTTTTCACATTTTCCTTTCATCAGTGTGTGTTCTACTTCTCAATGGATTCTCTGAACCTGAATGGTTATTTTATAGTGCCAGGCATTCCTACTAGTAAAACATCAAAACTGGGGGTGAGAATTTCGAAAGCTTGCTACCCGTGCTCATTCATAAAAAAATCAGAGAAGGAAGAAAAGGCAGCAGCGCAGGGTAAAAAAAACGGACCTAGCCACTATGTAATATACATTTAAAAAGCTCTTTACTGATAGCTGTCCATCTTGAATGTTATCAGTTTTGGATCTGTTCACAATTAGCATTAAGAAAATTACAAAGAAAATTCTTTGGGGCATCAAATTATGCAAAAGAAAAACAACTAACTCACTCCAAAATGGATGGCATCAGAAACAGAAGAAAATATTTTTCCTTTGTCAACCTAAAGTTGAAGATATTGACCAGTGTGTTACTTGCTGCTAACTCATGAAAAAGAACTAAATCACATTTTTTCTTAACAGGTTTTATCAACGATTTTTTAAAATATGATATCCATTTTGGTTTTCCATTTTATACACACTGTATAAAATTTGGAATTAATAGAATTTGCAGAATTTCAACAATTCAAGGGTGTAGCTCTGACTGCCATTTTGTGAATATTACTCAATAGCAATTTAATACCTGAACTGTGGAACAGTGTAAATAATTTACATATTACTAAATAATTATTAGAAATTAACCTAGGCATATGAAAAAAAAAATTGTAAAAAAAAGGATGCCACTTCAGTGTCCAACTCTCAGAATGCGAACATAATTTTGTCCTAATCAAACAAATGGATATAAACGCTGAGCTTCTTTATTGAAATAACAACAGGAATATCTCTTGAGCAAATATTTCAAGTAACAAACAGGCATACCACATGCACTAGAAAAATACACTTACTTGTATTGGACAACAGTGTAGGGTGTTAATGAAGAGATAGTCTTTTCAGCTTCGTTCAACTGACTTAACCTGGCTTGTCTTGTTCCCTCCTAACTCTTTAGCGAGGTTGGTTTCTTTCTGCAATAAGAGAAGAGACAATGACCACAGATAGCTACATACAGTAGAATTACCTGTTATACAATCGAATGCCTTCAATAGTGTTTGTTTAGTGTACTATAATAGGATAAAAACTATTGTCATCTCTTTGGTTCATATGGCCTTACAAGAAATCAAACTAAAATTATTCTTGTATCCCTGTCACATTCCTAAGTTTTCCTAATCTCCTTATACAAGTTTCCACCTGTCCCTTTGTTAGAAATTCTGAGGAAAACTCTCAGAATTTTGTAACATACCTTAGCCAAAGTGAAAATTCCCATCGATATAAATGTCTGCAAAGCTTTGATGATAAGGGAACGATAGTGGAAGGAATTGAGTACAGCAGGGCTGTCGTTTACAAGGTAGCACTGTCTCCATGAGGAGTTTTGGGGGCTGTTTTCTTCAGCTTCATTACGTAATCGTTGCTAAAGCCTTTCCCTGGTACCTTTACTCCTTCCCAAACCATGCTCAAATGGACTAGAAGAAATCATATCAAATGAATGGTGTGGCTTTAGAGAGCAAACCATAATGAATTTCTCGCAGATATTGTGCAAAGGAATGGCTCTTGGAATTTTGAGAAAATCAAATGGCTAGTTTTTTGTACAAAAAAATTTCAATCCAATTTCCATCTCTTGCCTTATGCTAAGTGGCGTAGGCAGACAATAAAACTGGTTCGTCGGTGTAGTGAATAAAGGTCCTAAGATAACAAACCTCGCATCATTATTTTTGGTGTTCTCATTGAATGGCAGGAACATATTTTGGCCCCATTGTAAAATGACGCTCAAATTACCATGGACAGTGCCCCGTTAAGTGTGTAAGTTACCCTGTAGAGCCTTGAGTCTTCACCACCCGTAGCAAAACTTGTTACTTGATGGGTGGAATTTAGCAACTACACACACCAGTTCCCTCGGTAACATCAAGGGTCACATGAAACATACTCGCTGTAACAATGTGTTAACAGGTTATGGCCCTTATTGACCAGCCCTGGTAAGTAGGGTGTATACACACAATGTCCACTCATTTGGCACCAAAAATATGCAATTGGAGATGTCTCTGCGAACATTTTAAAATCTGTCCCGAGAAGCGAACAGTTTTTCTGAAAGGCATAGCTTAAGAAAACATGTGAGCTTCAAGGAAACAGGTTTATGGTCCAAGGACAAATATCTGAGCATATTTTCGTGGCCAAATGGAGGCTACTGTGTTTCATTATCCTCCAAAACAGTTTCTCCCAAACATGCTTAGTTTTGATAATTGTGGGAATATTCTTAGATATTTAAAGCTGGGGAATATTTGGCCACATGATGTGTTTAGGACCAATTGCGTGTAAAGGAAAAATATTTGCTGGATTGTAAATATGCGAGTCCCCTGGTCTCACTGGTTCCCCTTTAGCTATCCTGGAGAGAGGGAAAGCTGCTTCCAAAAGTAGTGGCCCCCAAAAATTTTTTGGGCACTGACAGAGCACCATAAACCTCTCAAACTGGAACTGTGGCTCAAACTCTTCAGAACCCCCGACAGCTGTAGATCATGTCTAGTTGCGCACCTGTCACTTGGAATCCTTAGCAGAAGGCACACAAGCACGTGACGCTGTTTAATTCATTGACAGCTAGATATAATTTTTATTATTACTGGGTAGCTATTCTCAGACTAAGCTTGCAAGAAATTTTCACCTTGAGTGTCAAAGGTTAGCCCTGCATTTGTGGTTTTAAATGGCGCCACTAAGTATCGTATAAACTGATCCAAATGGAATTAAAACCAAAACACATGCTTTTCCTGGGCTCTGTGCCAGGTACATGTACACCAGATACATGCAAATATATGATGGGCTTCCCTGTATTGGTCCGAAATCTTTTGTGCCTTAGGCTAAGAGATAACTCCCGGTGTTTTTAAAACTGCAGCTGTGATTGGCTAAGTGATGCACTTTGATTTGTGGTATCACATTAGTTTGGAAACTGCTTGTGACTGGCTAAGTGACAACTTCGATTTTTTTTTTAATCATCTTAGTTGGAAAAAAGGGCACTCAAGGGTTTGTAGGTTGCAAGCAAAGAGTGTCCAATGATGAGTCATAGTACTCTTACCCTAGTTAAGGCGAGGCACCAATTTCAGTTAAAACTTCTTGTGATAATTTCAAATACATG
>JAHPZR010040407.1:0-19700 GCA_019787425.1 Platygyra sinensis | reverse complement strand
CCCTTGATTTTTCTGTTGTTTTCTTCAGATTTCCGCGAAACAGCTAAATGTGCATGGTCTACGAAGTTAAAAATTAGCTTTTGTCTTGGCTTAAAAATACATATGCAAGTCCTGACTTAATGGGATTTTTGTTGAGTTAAAAAAAGATGAAGGCGAGATTAAGGAAATTAGAAATTTCGGTTAAACGTCTCGGACATGACGTAAGATGTGAATCTATTGAGCCTCGAGAATCTATAAAACCTCGAGATGAATGGCTTTTCTGAAGAAATTTATCGATGGCCGTATAATTTGAAATAAAATAGACAATGTTTTGAGAACACTTGATGTATGTTAAATAGCGTAGACAAATATTAACGCTTAAGGGATTTTCTCCAAAATAAAATACCCCTTTTAAATGTAAATGTTAAAACGAGTGGTGAATCTTTAGAACTGATGTTAGATAGAGCTTTCTGATCACCAGAGAACAACGACGTTATCATCCTAAAACCGCACACAGAGATACTCAATAATTAATTGGATAGAGTTATTATTTCTTCTGTTTGTATTTCAGCTTTTACTTTCGACTGAAACATTACTTCTCTTCTAATCATACTCACAGCAGTTCTTCAGTAATTCCCGCTGCATGTCAGAAAAAAAGAGTATCTCAAACTTACCATCAACTAGGCACAAGAGGACTGGCCACGCTTGCCAACACAGCACGCCATTCCCGCATAGAATCATTCTCTGTCTGCCGTCTCCGTCAAAGGGGAAACTCTGAAAGAACTTATGCATATATTAATTAAATCTGGCTGTGAAACATCCATTAAGGTAACAGGACCGGCCGTTGTTGAAAATTTCAATCTTTGATCGCGATACTCTTCCGGATCGATTTTCAGTCTCAGTTTGCGTTCTTGTATGGTAAACAGTTTTTCGCAAATAATGATTCTTCAGCTTACTTAAATTGAAGGCCTCCTTATTTTGGTTGTACCTAAAACTAATTTATGCGCATTTATTCATGATAACATTCGACTTTTTATTCCAACATTTATACTGATTTCGATAACAAATCTAAAAGGTGGCAACCGTGAGGAGATTAAGGAACACGACAAGTTATTTTATGGTAGTTATGTCATGACGGCTGCCTGCCCGCGTGTTTTGATGATTACTCGAGCCAAGTTCACCAATTACCACGGCAAAAAAGGTGGCGTTTACCGTGAAGAAAACGCGCGGTGAATTTACGCAAAACGTGGCATTTGCTTACATTTACTGGTGTTCACCGATCGGAAAATCCAAGGTTTTCCCATTGTTTTGCTGTCGGTGAATTCGAGTATTCGTTCCATTATCCGGTATTTTCCCATTAAGGTGAACGTGGGAAAACGCATGTTTCCTGGAATTTGCCGGTCTGTTAACACTTGGTGAATGTCTTGTTTGCCTGTGTTCACAGATGTTTTCCCGGTGTAAAACTTAACGTTCACCCGCGGTTTACAGTTGAAAACCGGCATTTTCCCTTGTTTTCCAGAACGGCAAATGCCGTTAAATTTCGGAAAACACACCGTTTACCAGAATTCACCGCTCGGTTAACGTAAGGAAAACATGGTGCATTCCAGCGTTCACAGAAGTTTTCTCCTGTTTTCTTGTATTATCCGAGAAAGGTGAATTCAAGGGAATTCAAGAAAACGCATTATTTTCCAGCGTTCACCGTTCGGTAAACGCACGGAAATTATTGTGTCTTCCTGCGTTTTCAGAAGTTTTCTTGCACTTTTATTCCTAGACAGCAAAACGCGGCGTGAACGTTAAGTTTTCTACACCGGGGAAAACATCTGTGTAAACACAGGCAAACAAAGACATTCACCAAGTGTTTAACAGACGGCAAAATGTCCAGGAAAACATTGCGTCTTTTCCCACGTTCAGCTAATGGGAAAGATAACCGCGATAATGGAAACGAAGACTCGAAATTCACCGACAGCAACACCAATGCGGAAAACCTTAGGATTTTCCGATCGGTGAAACACAGTAAATGTCAAGCAAATGCCAGTTTCTGCGTAAGTTCACCGCGCGCGTTTTCTTCACGGTAAACGCCACCTTTTTTGCCGTGGTAATTGGTGAACTGTGGGCTCTGAGTAAGTAAATCATCAAAACACGCGGGCAGGCAGCCGGCATGGACATAACTACCATAAAATAACTTGTCGTGTTCCTTAAATCTCCTCACGGTTCGCCACCTTTTAGATTTGTCTGTTATCGAAAAATCAGGATAAAGGTTGGAATAAAATAGTCGATATGTTATCATGAAAAATGCGCATAATAAATTAGTTTTAGTACAACCAAAATAAGGAGGGCACTTCAATTTTTAAGTAAGCTGAAGAATCAGTTATTTGCGAAAAACTGTTTACCATACAAGAAGCGCAAACTGAGTGTACCCTGCAAAAAATCCGATCGGAAGGAGTATCCCCCCGCCCCTCCCTCGATCAACGATTGAAATTTCAAGCAACGGCCGAGTCCTGTTACTCGTTAATGGCGGTTTCATCAGCCAGAATTTAATAAATATAGGCCATAAGTTCTTTCAGAGTTTCAGAGAGAAGCGAGAGCGACAAGCAGAAAAAATTGTTAGACGGCAGACAGAGAGAAGGGGATGAAAGAGATAGAGGAGCGAGAAGCGGGGAATGGCGTCCCGTGCTGTGGTGGCAAAGCGTAGGCCAGTCCTCCTGTGCCTAGTTTGATGGTACAGTTTGAGATACTCTTTCTTTTTCTGACATGGCAGCGGGAATTACTTGGAAAGAACACTGCAACCCTGTACGTATTTGTCATCATGACTCTCCCAGGGTGTGTGAGTGTACGATGAAGAAGAGAAGTAATGTTTCAAGTCGAAAGTAAAATGCTGGAACTACAAACAGAAGAAGAAATATAGAATCCTCTAAATCAATTAATTATGAGTATCTCTGGTGTTGCGGTTGTTTGGGGTTTGTTTAGGATGACTAACGTCCGTTGTGTTTCTCGGGTGATCAGATAAGCTCTATCGTAAACCTCAGTGCTAAAGATCTTCACCACTCGTTGTCAACAATTTACATTTAAAAGGGGTATTTGATTGGGAGAAAGAAAAACCTCTTAAGCGTTAATAATTGTCTTTAAACTGCTATTTTAACAGACATCAAGTGTTCCTCCAAAAACATTTGTCTATTTTATTTCAAAATTATACGGGCCTCATCGATATTAAAATTTCTCTCAGGATAAAGGCCATTCATCATCGAGGTTTTATAGATTCTCGAGGCTCAATAGAGACTTACACAACCTCCTCCCCTACGTACATGTGTCGGAGACGTTTAAACCGAAAATTTGTAAATGGTCCTTAATCTCGCACCCTCTTCATTCTTTTTTAACTCAACAAAAAATCCCATTAAGTCAGGGACTTGCATGTTATGTATTTTTAAGCCAAAGACAAAAGCTAATTTTTAACTTCGTCAGGACCATGACACATTTAGCTGGTTCTCGCGCGAAGACTTGAATGAAAACAAACGAGCAAAAATCAAGGGCACGAGGTGTAACAGAACCTTCCCGGCATGCATTTCGATCACGTTCGGACAAGACAAGCCAAGACAAGACAAGACAAGACAAGACTCCGTAAATCACAATAATATTTAACTAATTACAGAGCGTGTTTTTTTCCTTTTTTATTCCAACATAATAATGGCCAACAAGAAGCGATCGATTGATTCAAAACATAGATCTGTGATCCAGGTTGCGTTGATTTTACTTCAAATCGGCATGATTTGTAGTGTTTTAAACTTCTGGGATCAGGGGCCATGCAGATGTAAGGAGAGAGACCTGTACGTTGCACAGAAGGGTTAATCTGTTAATCTGTCAGCCCTACATTTTTAAGCTTATACGTTGCAGGCAGTTAAAATGAAATAGAGATAGTTGCTGTGACGCTTTAAAGTGAAATCAACATTTTAACCTATTTAGGCCCGAAATCGACGTTTTCGAGTTTACGTGCTGGGTGAAATGAACAGCTTGCTGGATTGAAGTGAAATCAACATCCTTGCCGTCATGCCTTAACGCGAAATCGCGTAAAGTGAACTGGCTGTAATTTGAGTGAAATTAACGTCTTTGCGGTCGCGTGATAACGTGAAATCACAATTTTAACGGTTTTAAAAACCTGAAATCAACATTTTTTAAGGTTACATCTTGATTGTTCTCCTTGGCCTAACACTGCACTAACCCTAACGCGTCCTGACCTTAACTCTAACGTTATCCGAAGCGCTAACCCTAACAATGAAGCGCTAGCGCTAACCCTCGGCAATAACCCTCACCCTTCAACGCTAACCCTAGTTTCAAGCGGTAACACTAAACGTTAACTCTAAGCCTAACCTTGTTCCGTAACCCTAGTTTCAAGCGGTAACCCTATTTCAAGCGGTAACCCTAGTTTCAAGCGGTAGCCTAAGCGTTAACTCTAAGCCTAACCTTGTTCCGTAACCCTAGTTTCAAGCGGTAACCCTAGTTTAAGCGGTAACCTAGTTTCAAGCCGTAGCCCTAAGCGTTAACTCCAAGCCTAACCTTGTTCCGTAACCTAGTTTCAAGCGGTAACCCTATTTGAAGCGGTAACCCTAGTTTCAAGCGGTAGCCCTAAGCGTTAACTCTAAGCCTAATCTTGTTCCGTAACCCTAGTTCAGCGGTAACCTAGTTTCAAGCCGTAGCCCTAAGCGTTAACTCTAAGCCTAACCTTGTTCCGTAACCCTTCAACGCTAGCCCTAGTTTCGAGCGGTAACCCTAACCCTAAGTAAAACCCTAAGGGTTTAAGTCCTTGCGGTGGCGTGATAATGTGAAATCAAAATTTTAAGTCTCTGTAAATGACCTGATATCAACATTGTCTAGCTTGCGCATTGCGGGAAATTAAACATCTGGCTGTAATTTGAGTGAACCGAACGTCTTTGCGGTCGCACGTTAACGTGAAATAAAAGTTTTAACGGTTTTAACCTGACATCAACACTTTTTGAGGTTACACGTTGCCAAAAGATCAATATTTTGCTGGATTTTAAGTGAACATTACCGTCTTTGCGGTCACGTGCTGGAACGTGGACAACAAAATACAGGGTTTTTGCAATACGTAATATCTCGGAAAACCGAAACAAACATCAGCAAAACAAAACATGCACGAAGACAATTTGTCTAACAAGCACCTAAAAACACAAACTGGCTAAGCTCGCGAAAAAAAATTGGGACGCGTTTTTGAGAAACTTTCATTTCTTGAGTAAAAAAAACCTAAACGCCCTTTTTCCCACGCGAAGCCTCCAATATAATATTCTCCTTTAAGAAAAGCAAGCGAAAAGAACACTTCTTGCTAAAACTGATGTGTTACACAAAACTGGTTTAGTGTTAGGGTAGGAAATATAATTAAAACTATCGCTTCGTATTTATGTGAATAATCGTACATCTGTAGATAGTAAACAGCGCTACAGCACTGTTTGAAACAAATCCATAGTGGTAAACTTCGCAATGCCGTTTGTGTTTCTGACTGTTTTGACTGGAAAACAGAGAATGAGCCTTTAGTCGCCTGCACCTTGGTAGAGCCAGCAGGTCGTTGGGACCTGTTAGAAAGATCTAAAAGAATTCTCGAACACGGGGTGGAGGAGTGAGCGAGCAAATGCCGGCGATGCGCACTGGAAAACAACCTCGAATACACCGTTCCCAGGAAATGCAAGGAAAACGCGAGTGAAAAACGCCACAATTTTCAATCCATTAACTGAAAACGCCGAACCGCCCAAGAAACAAAGCGTTCGGTCGTAATGCACCCGCTTTTGCTGTCAGCAGAACATGCAGAAAAAGACAACGTCTGAAAACTGCAGGAATACACACATAAGTTCCGTGCGTTTACCGAAACGGTGAAACGCTGGAAAAATATGCGTGTCTTGAATTCCCTTGAACTTCCCCTTTCTACCGGATAAGACAAGAAAAACTAGGAGAAAACTCTGTTGAAGTACACGCGGGAATACACCAGGCTTTCCTTACCGGTAAACCCGAGCTGGAAATCTGGTCAAACAGTGGTTCCCCCCCGCAACATTTAACGGCATATTGCCGTTCTCGGACAAACAAGGGAAAATTGCCAGGTTTCAACTGTTTAAACCGCGGAGTGAACGTCAAGTTTTTACACCGGTGAAAATACATCTGTGAACCACACCGCGCGAACCAAGACATTCACCAAGTGTTAACAGGATCCAGGCAAATTCCAGATAGACATGCGTTTCCGGGGGGGGGGACGCTTCACCGTAATGCGGAAAATACCGCGATAATGGTGAACGAAATACCTCAGATCATCCGACAGCAAAACCAATTTGGAAAACCTTGGCCTTTTCCCGAACTCGGCTGGAACACCAGTAAATGTAAAGCAAATGCCACGTTTTGCGAAAATTCACCGCACCGTTTGCTACACCGGTCAAACGCCACCTGTTGTGACCGTGTACATTGCAAAACTTTTCATACTAAGCCCTTATAATTTGTGACCTGTCTAACCCACATATCCATACAACCCCGCATATTTGAGTTGAATTTGAAAGAGTTTACCATTTTGCCAATTTTCCTCCTCCAAAATAATTCTATTTTTATGTCGTTCTGGAAAAAGACTCTAATTTCTTAGTTGATTTTCATCTCAATATCGTAGTTTTTTAAACAAACGGCCCCCCGCAAAGACGTACTCATTATTCCAGTCCTCTCACATTCCTCTCACGGCGTGGAAGCAGAGTTGTTTTTTTTGTGCTGCGCTGCAGGCGAACTAAATTGCAATTAGTTCGCCACGGCAATGAAGCACATCCATCGTCTGAACCGGGTGTATAAGTAATAAAATGTATAAAACACTCGGAACGCAGGCGTGTGTTATCGGGTCCATAAACCACGCGGTTGCGACCTCGTGGTATGTGAAACCCTATAAAACACTCCTGCCTCGCTTTTTTAAACATTTTATTACTTTAAATCCCAGTTCAGACGAATGGGATGGTGCGTTTCCTTGCCGTGGCCGTGGCGCACTAAATTGCAATTAGTTCGACTGGCAGGCGCCAGCAGAAAAAACAACCTCTCGATTCAGCCGGTGCGTGCCAGCGTCCGTTGCACAAAAATCAGAACCCTCGACGGTACGCTTCGTAACAATTCTGCCTCTAATTTCCCGTCGCGAAAGCAATCTCGCTAAAATACATTAATATTATTTATGGATTTGTACTGCGCCACCCACAACCGAAGCACGCTGTTTAGACTGCTGCCGTACCCAGAGTCGTGTGGAACGTGATTCCTGAACTTAGTGGGCACAGCAGCCAGAAACACAAACGTCTGGACTGGGATCTTCCTTGGCAAAGGCAGCAGCACAACACCGTAAATTGGCAGTGCATAGGACAATATCGAACAACCGCCATCAGTCAGTGTTGGCAAAACCCGAAAACCCCCCCAAAGACCCTAAATTGGGAAGAAGGAAAACCCGCACACTGCAAACGAGCTCACCTAACAAAGTTGCAGTGCAAAAACCGAAAAAGCCGAGACGTAAAAAACTTGGCCCAAACCCGCAAAACTCCGAAAAATCCCCAATGCGTTGGACAGAAAAAACCGAAAAAACCGCCATCAAGTTTTGACAAAAATGAAAGTGAATAATTCGTGTCCAGAGAAGAAGTAGATTCAATCACAGTTATAGCGGTACATTCCTTGAAGTGACCTGAGGAGAACGTGTTACAAGATAGATACTCTGCATCGGGAACTAACGAGTCTGTCACACGAGAGGATCCAGGCAGACGTGACACATGGCCATCTCGCCACCAGCTTGCTCTCAAACCTCTCACAGATGATTAAGGTCCATTGAAGTTATTCTAAGAGGCCCCAAGTTAGTTTGGGCTCCCGGTCAATCCCTGGGGTCTTGGCGGCGTTTCAGATCCAAATCCCAGGGCAAAATCCCGACAAATTCGCGCTAAAATTTGCACTTCCAACCAAAGATTCCTCAAACAAACAGAATGCAGTGGATCTTTAATCTCATTGCAACCAGCAATTTCTTGAACCTCAGCACATAAAAGGGTCTAACGTTGACGTGCATTTGAAACATTCTTCTTCGCCATATGTTAGAACGTTTGCACATATAACCATGTCACGCAACAATTTAAGAAACCGCAGGTTTACAGCTGTGTAAATTGCAAAATTAGTCGCCGATGCGGCAAACTTGCATGGGTGACCAAACATGTATATACACGGAAAACCCCATACATAGTACTATGTGTCTGGCGAAAAAAAATTTTTGGGCCTCTGTTACAATGTTCGTGATCACATTCCTCTGAAGTACGTGACAGTCCACGTTAATTGGTGCCACTAAAGTAACCATAAGCGGCTGTTTAAGGAGCCGATTTTTTAAATCGTGTAATGGTTTCAGCGGACCCCAATTTGTTAGCTTCCAGCTATGCTGATCGTTAAGAGATGTTTATCTGCAGAAACTAAGCGATGACTTTCGATATCGTTCCGACACCTATTCAAGTCATTTTCATAACATGGGAATGTCAACTTAATATAGTTCCTTTCCCAGGAGAAATACACAGCAGCAGGTGTTGTTAAAAAAAAAGTAGCCGGAGGGTGGGCGTGCACATTGGTTTCTAGTACATGTGTGAGTAATCTACTTGAATTCAGAAATAAAATTCAATGAGCTCCCGAAAAACATGCAGTCTATCTTTGGTTAGGTAATCCACCAACTCTACTGCAATTGCGTTCTTCTTCGTTTACTGTTGCAAATAAGAGAAAGCAAAAGTAAAAGACGTGGTGTCTTTCTTCCTGGGCAAGGGATAGTTACCTAAACACCACTGGACGAGTGTTAGGAGGACAGCAACTGGAAAGCTATGGCTGCGCAGTTATGTTCGTTCGCTTCACAATTCAAGCAGTACCTGTAATTTTTCGCCAAGCTCTCCGGGAGGAATGAATTTTGTCCTTTGTCTTACTAGCCATAAGGATATAAACATCTTACCGCGACAGCTGAAGGTTGCCCCAAACATCTGTTGTTTCATGAAAAAAAGACCTTATTGTAGCTAGAGTAGGTATTGTTTGATCTGGCAGGGAAATGACATGGACAGTGTGTCCCAAATATACAAAAGTTTACCATCTTTCTCGTATGGCAATACGCGCCGAAAAACCGGAAAGAGGAGCGAGCCTGCAGATGTGTACGGAGATAATGTCGAAATGGGACAGGTCTTGGTCCTGTCGGTGCTAGGTATGTTTAAAGTGGTACTATGACGAAAATGCACCTTTCCTATTTAAGCCCATTTGGAAACATAATAACATGTAGCCGCAGAGGAAGACCAATGCGTTACTATTTCAACATCCTTTCGTTCCAGCGATATTCCTTTTTTCCATCTGTCCCTCTCCCCGTTCTGCCGCCTCCCCTTCCCGCTTTTGTTCCCCCTGCTCCCCGCTCTTCTCCTTTTTTCTCCCTGTTTTTCTTGCGTCCTCTTTCTCTTGTCTCCGCTCTTCGTCCCTCCCTCTTCCTTCCCCTCTGTTTCCCCCTTTCCCCTCCCCGCTTTTTCTTTTTCTCCTTGTTTCTTTCCAGAATCTACCACTCGAGAGGTCTCCCCCTACCCGACAAGTCGTTCTAAGCCCCCCAGTTCTCCATCTTTCCGCTCTCTTTTTCTTTTCCCTCCTTTCCCTTCTTCCCCTCCCCAGATCTCGTGGCCCCACCTGTGGTGGTGCTCGGACAACGCGTGATTTGCCCGTACCCCGGCATTTTCCTGTCTTTTTTTCCCGATCCCCTCCGCCTGCCTCAAGTGGGCAGACAAGATACGAGGCCCCCCTCCCAGTCGAGACTGCACGTAGCTCTATTCTCGCTATGCCGACAGGCTTCACAACCAGCACGCAGGTGGACTCATTTCTTAGCAATTACTCGCTAAGACCACACCGAGACCCCCTGTAGTGTCCGCCATTTTAACTGGTAGCAAGAACATTAATTCTTCCCCTTACCGTCACATAATGCATATATAGTGGGTAAACGGCCGGGAAGCGCGATTTTTTTTTTACCACCAGCGTTCGCGTTCAAAGCGCGTTTTGGGCTGGCCCGTTCGTTTTATATTATTTGTTGTTTTTTTCAGGTCGGTCGTTGCCAGTTTCCTTTACTTATCCCAAAATTGTTGCGTTCACAGTTGTGGACCGACCGCGTTTTTTTTATTTTTATTTTCCGTTTTACCCGTTGCGGCGCACGTGTCCCGTTTTTTTTTATTGTGTTTTTGTCGTTACTCGTGTTTTTTTAAACGGCGCGGTTTGCCGTTTTCAATATCTTTCATGGACATTACTATGTGATCTACACCTCACTCAACAAACAAAGGACGGTTTTATGTTCTGGTGTTGTATATGTTGTAAGTATAAAAATTTGACGGTTGTAACTGTTTAATAGGGTATAAAAAGATTAGTAGTGTTGATTATATCAAAAAATTTGATTCATGAGTTACTCATCTGTAATGTTCTGTATTTTGTTGGTGTTTTGATATTTTGCTATGATTAAATTATTATTATAATAAGAATTAGGGGAAAACATGTACCGCAGGTCCCACCGTGTTATATCTGACGATCTTATCCCACCAAGACTTTTTCACACGAGGTACTTGTTTGTTACATTTATATAACTCGAATCGAAGTCTAGACAATAGAAGAAGATAGAAAGAAATTAGGAATAGTACAGCCTAGGTTAGAAGAAGAAGAGTAAAACACGAATTTATTTACTGTACATGGGTTTTCTATTTCTTTTAGTAGAACAACACCACGACGAAGGAAGAAAAAAAGCGAAAAACAACCCTGTTAGACTCTTGATTATCGAAATGTAACAATACTCTCTTTGCTACGCAAGACCAACACTTACTTACAAACAAAAGCTGCAGCACGCTAGCAGTAAGTTCGGTGATAGGCCATCGGAGTTATACAAACCCCGTTTTAACCAACAAGCCGCGGCCGACAGTTCGCTCTTCTTAGGGTAGGGCGACTCGTTTCGAAGTATTATTATTATGATTATTAATTATTGATTATATTATTATGAGGTATACATACTATTATCTATTATTTATTAATTATATCTTGAATTACTGTACACGGTAACATATGAACCATGACATTGAACATTCAAGAAGGGAGGGAAGACAATTAAGTGTAAAATAATTAAACATGAGCTTCATTCACACAAATTGTTCCGTTCCAGAAGGATATTTTTTTTTATTTACTGGAAAATATTTTTTTGTAATTTGTCGTGATGATAAATAAATTCAAACACGTTCTTTTAGCCTTCTATAAATCATAACTTAAGTGATGATCGTAATGTGACACATTTACATGTTTGCTTTCATTTCTCTTACCAACAGCACCAACCTGCCATAAAATTTTTAATTCGTTGTAAAGCGTACTGTCGCAACACTAATCTTCTAATTAGTTTATCATTTAGGTAAATTTAATTTTCCGTTAAGAATTTGTTAATAAAGTTTTCCAAATTCTATTATATATATTATCTAATGTATCAATATACTTTTATGAGTTATATAATGTATATTATTATTTTTCAAAGTTATTTATATTTTATTTTTTTATTTTCTTTTTTTTTTTTAGCTGAGTGCCCCAAAATAGACACCCCATGGTATTTACTTGTTAGTCAAAAATGACACCGGACCGGCCAAGGGACAATAATCCGGTTCTACAATCTGAGGTTTGGCGGGTGGTAAAAAAACTAGGCTGGTCGGGACAAATCTGAATGCTGGGCATTTCTGCTAAACGAAAAGTTGCCGAATTAATACAAAAAAACTTGTATATCAGTATTTTGTATATACTCTCACACAATGCTACGCGAAAAAAAAATCGTTTCATTCATTCTAAAAGATAATTTTTCACGCTTTAAAGGGATATTGTCACGGATTAAAGCGCATTATGTGCGGTCTTGATGACAACATTTTTGCTTACACAATATGGAACCGTAATACTATCACGAGAGCCACGAATTCGCCGCAGGTCAGCTAGAGTTGCTCAAACGTGCCTCGAATATCTCTTTATTCGCCGGCTTTTGGCCTTTTGGTTGAAAAGAATATTATCATGTTTATGTTGGTCATTGTGAAGGCCGGTGTCCGTTGATTACAAGCGCATACGCTCTAAGTTTTCCAAAATTGTATAGCGTATCTGTAGACTAATATACAAAGTTGTCGATATTCGATCTTGCATCTTTCCTTCGTTTTTTTTTTTCCACAGGACAGCTACTGAATGAAAAGTAGCTTTGACTCTAACCGTTTTGGAAGACCCTCTCGAGGAGAAGTGTATTTCTTCGACGCATTCCACTCAAAACACAAAAAATACGACTTTAAATCTTTCCTAGATTGACGCTAAACAGTCTTCAATATTCGGGATTACATTTGCACACGCACCACAGGGTCGGAGGAGGAGAATTGTCTCACCAACTAACCTAAACTTTGAAAACTGTTTCCGTCGGATGAGGAAATCAAATTGCTCGCACATGCGCAGAGGGTGTCAAATGCCTTTAAGCCGTGAAAAAATATTCTTTAGAAATAGAAGAAAAGATTTTTTTTCGCGTAGCATTGTTGCGAGAGCTATAACAAAAATACTGATATACATTTTTTATGTATATATTCGGCAACTTGCGTTTAGCATGAAATGCCAGTCAGATTGCCGACAGCCTCGTTTATTACCCCGCCCAAACCTACAGATGTACCCGGATATTTGTCTCCCCTTGGCCGAGTCCGGTGTCATTTTTGACGAAAACAAGGTAATGTGTCTCTTACCCAGGGGTGTCTATTCTGGCCTCAGCTAAAAAAAAAAAAAAATGTAAAAAAAAAAATAAATAAATACAAAAATAATAATAATAAAATAATACATAATAATAAATAATAAGTAATTAATAATATAATTGGGAAAACTTTATTTAACAAATCTTAAACGAAATTAAATTTACAATAAATGATCAACTAAGTTAAATGATTTTGCGACACGCTTTACAACAATTAAAAATATTTCATGCAGGTGGTGCTGTTAAAAACCATTAAAATGTCACAATGCAGCATTATAAGATTAAGAAGGGCCTAAAAGAACGGTGTGCATTATTTCAAAAGAAACAAATTAAAAATAGTTGTAAAAAAAAAAATATCCTATCTGAAGAAAACTTGGTGATGAAGACTCATAAGTATTACATTATGGCTCCTTCTGTGAATTTTCAAACTGTCAAGTCAATCGCTTACACAGGGTAGTAATAATAATAATACTAACTCATAATAATACTAATAATAATAATTCAATAATAATAATTAATAATAATAATAATAATAATTCATTAGAAAACAGTTCCTAAAGAAAGCCCGCGCGCTGATTGGTTGAAAATCGTGTTTGTATAACTCGATGGAGACACAGAACTAGCGCGCGCTTGTTGACGTAGTGATGGCGCGAGCAAAGAGAATTTACATTTCGATAATCAAAGTTACACAAGTTGTTTTCCTTTCTCTCGTCGTGGTGTTTTCAAAGAAATAGAAAACATGTACATCGTGTTTCTATCGAGTTATACAAACACATCGTGAAATCCACCGAAGTTTGGCGAGAACTGCGATGACAAAGACGGTACAGTGTTTCTTATATTCTTATTCTAATACTAATATTAATAATAGGCAACAACAAAAACAAGAACATTAAAAGTGGTACTATGATCAAATTTTTACCCCTTGTTTTTTTGAGTGTATCACATAGTATTCCATGAAAGAATAAAAACGCCGTTTACCGTTTCCAAATATCTGCATTAGTTTCAGAGATATTAAGGTTTGAAAAATGGTTAAAATATGCAAATTAGATGATTGATGACGTCATACACTCAACCCAATATTACATTGAGTATATAAATAGAGCTATCTTGGCCAATTGGCAGTGCAAAACATTAAAACTTGGCAGGCTTATAGGTCTACAGGAAACACAGCTAAGCCTATGAAAAATTCCGTTCCCATGGCAACTCACTCTTTTCCAGTCCCCACCCACTTGATTTCAATATGTTAGTGATTTTCAGCTTGAAAATGTTAAACAAGGCCACAAAGTCGAGCTAAGATATTTATAGGCTTGTGGGATCATGGATATGAAGTGATGTTAGCAAATATCAAACTGGAATGCCAAAGATGGCCAGAAGAGCTTTTAATATGGGGAAGGTCTGGAACCCAGTATGTTGTCATGGTAACAGAACTGTTATGCTCATATCGTGGAGCACAATTAGTAGAATATTACTGCAAAGAATCAAACATTTCTGATACAAACTGGCTGAGATATCTCTTTTCATCATATCTGAACAAAATCTGGTTGAGTATATGACGTCATCACTTGGATAATTTGCATATTTTAAAAACTTGAATATCTCTGGAACGAAAAGAGATATTTGAAAATAGTAAACAGCATTTTTCTTCTCATGCAGTCTACTTTTTTTATGTTTCAAAATGGCTTAGATAGGAAAGGTGCGATTTTCGTCATAGTACCACTTTAAACGAGACCTGCATACCGACAGGAACAAGACCTTGCCATTTCGACATATGCTCTTACACATCTGCAGGCTTCGCTCCTCTTTCCCGGTTTTTCGTCGCGTTATTTTGCCACTACAGAAGATGGTAACTTTTGATATTTGGAACATCACTGTCAATGTCAAGTCTCCCTCACAGATCAAACACATCCTACTCCTAGCTAAAATATAGGTCTTTGCTCTGAAAACAACAGATGTTTGGGCACACCTTCAGCTGGTCGCAGTGTAAGCGTTAGATCCTATATGACAGAAGACAAAAGGAAAAAATTCAGGCCTCCCAGGAAATCTTGCAGAAAAATTACAGGAACGCTGAATGTTGGAAGCGAACGAAACATAATCTGCGCAGCCATAGCTTTCAGTTGCTGCTCCCTAAACTCGTTCTCCAAGTGTTATGTACTCACTTGCCAGGAAGAAAAGAAACCACGTCTTGTACTTTGCGTTCTCTTATTGCCAAAAGTAAACAAGAAGCAACTCAATTGGCAGTAGATTGTGGATTACTCCTAACAAAAGATAGACTGCATGTTTTTCGAAGCTCACTTGCATTTATATCTCGAATGCAAGTAGAATAACTCACACACACCCATGTACTAGAAACAACTGTCACGCCACCACTCACATTTACACAAAGGCTGCTGTTTCTCCTGGAAGGAAACTTATATAAGTGCATTCCAAGTTTGAAAATGGTAATTGAATCGGTTAGGAAAGTATCGAGAAAGTATCCTTAAGTTTATGCAGATAAGACATCTCTTAAACGATATATCACCCCCCACGCTGGAAGCTAACAAATTGCGGTCACGCTGAATCACCATTACACGGACTTTAAATCGGGTCCTTAAACCAAGCCGCTTTATGGGTACTTAGTGCAACCAATTACACGTGGACTGTCAACGTACTCCGAGGAATGTGATCACGAACATTTAACAGAGGCCAAAAATTTTTTTCGCCAGAAACATTTAGTACTATGATAAGGGGTTTTACTGTGGATCACACATGTGTGTTCACCATGCAAGATGCCCATTGGAGATATTTGACAATTTAAAAAGCTTAAAACTGCTGGTTTCTTTAAAATGTGTGCGTGACCATGGTTAAATGTCAAAACGTTCTACATTGGCGAGAATAATTTCCAAATCACTTTCAACGTTTAGACCTTTATATGCTTAAGGTCAAAGAAGTGCTGGATGAACATGAGGATAAAATCCCACTGCCTTCTGCTACGTTTGGAGGGGAATCTTTGGTGGACAGTGCAATTTTAGAGCTAATTTCGGGATTTATGCCTGGGATTTGATCTGGAGAAGCCCAAAACCCCGGGATTGACCGGGAGACCAACAAACTTCGGGCTTTGTAATAACTTAATGACCGTAATTAATGCTGTGAGAGTTTGACGAGAAAATCGTGAGATGGGCATCTATTGTGTCACGTCCTGCCTGGCGCTCTCGTGTGGACAGAACTCTTAGAGTTCCTCGATGCAGAAGCTAGATATCTTTTACACACGTTCCCTCAGGTCACTTCAAGGAATGTACCATATACTTGATTGAATCTACTTCTTCTCTGGAACACGAATTATTCAATTTCATTTTTGTCAAAACTGATGGCGGTTTTTCGGATTTTTCTTTCCAACGCATTGGGATTTTCGGTTTTGCGGGTTTGGCCAAGTTTTTTAGTTCGGCTTTTTCGGTTTTGCACTGCACTTTTTGGTGATTCGTGCAGTTTGCGGGTTTTCTCCAATTTAGTCTTTGGTTTTCGGGTTTTTGACAAAAACATGATGATGGCGGTTGTTCGAATTTTCCTATGCAATGCAATTTACGGTTTTCTTTGCCAAGGAATACCCAGCTCAGACGTTGTGCTGCTGCTGCTGTGCCCAACTAAATTCAGGAATCAAGTTCTACACGACTCTTGTACGGCAGCAAGTCAAACATCGTGCTTCTGTTGCGCCGACAAAATCCATAAATAATATTAATGTATTTTAGCGAGATTGCTTTCCGACGGAAAATTAGGAGCAGAATTGTTACGAAGCGTCAGTCAGTTCTGATTTTGGTGCAACGCTGGCACGACGGCTGAATCAGAGTTGTTTTTTCTGCTGCGCTACAGTCGAACTGAATTACAATTTAGTTCGCCACGGCAATGAAGCCACATCGTCTGAACTGGGCTTAAAGTAATAAATGTTTAAAAGCCGAGCAGGAGTGTTTTATAGGGTTTAAAACCACGAGGCGCAATCGCGTGGTTTTAGACCCGATAAAACACTCCTGCTTCGAGTGTTTTTTTCTGTAATGGGCAGTTGCAGAAATGTGAGAGGAATGGAAAAGAGTATGTTTTGTTGTCCGTTTGTTTAAAAAACTACGATATTGAAATGAAAGATCAACTAAGAAATTAGAGTCTTTTCCACGAATAGAATTATTTGGAGGAGGAAATGGCAAAATGGTAACTCTTCAAATTCAACTCAAAATAGCGGGGTTGTATGGATTGGGTAGACAGGCCACAAAATTATAAGGGCTTGTATAAAAGTTTGCAATGTACACGGCAAAAAAGGTTGGCGTTTACCGTGTAGAAAACGTGCGGTGTGAATTTACGCAAAACGTGGCATTTGCTTACATTTACTGGTGTTCACCGATCGGAAAATCCAAGGTTTTCCAATTGTTTTGCTGTCGGTGAATTCGAGTATTCGTTCCATTATCCGGTATTTTCCCATTACGGTGAACGTCGGAAAACGCATGTTTTCTGGAATTTGCCGGTCTGTTAACACTTGGTGAATGTCTTGTTTGCCTGTGTTCACAGATGTTTTCCCGGTGTAAAACTTCACGTTCACCCGCGGTTTACAGTTGAAAACCGGCATTTTCCCTTGTTTTCCAGAACGGCAAATGCCGTTAAATTTCGGAAAACACACTGTTTACCAGAATTCACCGCTCGGTTAACGTAAGGAAAGCATGGTGTATTCCCGCGTTTACAGAAGTTTTCTCCTGTTTTCTTGTATTATCCGAGAAAGGTGAATTCAAGGGAATTCAAGAAAACGCATATTTTCCAGCGTTCACCGTTCGGTAAACGCACGGAAATTATTGTGTATTCCTGCGTTTTCAGACGTTTTCTTGCATTTTCTCTGACAGCAAAACGCGGGTGAATTCAAGAAAACGCTTGTTTCTTGGCGTTCAGCGTTCAGTTAATGGATTGAAAATTGTGCGTTTTCCTCGCGTTTCTTGCATTCCTGGGACGGTGTATTCGGGTGTTTTCAGTGCGCATCGGCCGGCATTGCTCGCTCACTCTCACCCCGTGTTCGAGATTCTTTTGATCTTTCTACATGTCCCACGACCTGCTGGCTACCAATGTTCAGGCGACTAAAGCTCATTCTCTTTCCCAGTCAAAACAGTAGAAAACAAAAGGCATTGCTAATTTTAAAACTATGATTTATTTAAAATTCTGTAGCGCTGTTTACTATCTACAGATGTACGAGTATTCACACAGAAAATACGAGCGGTAGTTTTTAATTATTATTCATCCTACCCTAACAAACCAGTTGGAAACACATATAGTTTAAGCAAGAAAGTTCTTTCGCTTGATCCTTAAAGGGAATTATTATTTGGAGGCTTCGGTGGAAAAAAGGGCGTTAGCAGTTTTTTAACTCAAAAATGAAATTTATCAAAAACGCTCCAAATTTCGCATGCAGTTTTGTTTAGGTGCGTTAGACAATGTTCTGCATGTTTTTTTGCTGAAGTTTGTTTCGTTTTCGAGATATTACGTATGCAAAAAACCCTGTATTTGTTGTCACGTCAGCACGTGACCGCAAAGACGGTAATTTCACTTAAAATCCAGCAAAATATTGATCTTTTGCAACGTGTAACCTCAAAAAGTGTTGATGTCAGGTTAAAACCGTTAAAACTTTTATTTCACGTTAACGTGCGACCGCAAAGACGTTCGGTTCACTCAAATTACAGCCAGATGTTAATTTCCCGCAATGCGCAAGCTAGACAATGTTGATATCAGGTCATTTACAGAGACTTAAAATTTTGATTTCACATTATCACGCCACCGCAAGGACTTAAACCCTTAGGGTTTTACTTAGGGTTAGGGTTACCGCTCGAAACTAGGGCTAGCGTTGAAGGGTTACGGAACAAGGTTAGGCTTAGAGTTAACGCTTAGGGCTACCGCTTGAAACTAGGGTTACCGCTTGAAACTAGGGTTACCGCTTGAAACTAGGGTTACGGAACAAGGTTAGGCTTAGAGTTAACGCTTAGGGCTACTGCTTGAAACTAGGGTTACCGCTTAAAACTAGGGTTACCGCTTGAAACTAGGGTTACGGAACAAGGTTAGGCTTAGAGTTAACGCTTAGGGCTACCGCTTGAAACTAGGGTTACCGCTTGAAATAGGGTTACCGCTTGAAACTAGGGTTACGGAACAAGGTTAGGCTTAGAGTTAACGTTTAGTGTTACCGCTTGAAACTAGGGTTAGCGTTGAAGGGTGAGGGTTATTGCCGAGGGTTAGCGCTAGCGCTTCATTGTTAGGGTTAGCGCTTCGGATAACGTTAGAGTTAAGGTCAGGACGCGTTAGGGTTAGTGCAGTGTTAGGCCAAGGAGAACAATCAAGATGTAACCTTAAAAAATGTTGATTTCAGGTTTTTAAAACCGTTAAAATTGTGATTTCACGTTATCACGCGACCGCAAAGACGTTAATTTCACTCAAATTACAGCCAGTTCACTTTACGCGATTTCGCGTTAAGGCATGACGGCAAGGATGTTGATTTCACTTCAAATCCAGCAAGCTGTTCATTTCACCCAGCACGTAAACTCGAAAACGTCGATTTCGGGCCTAAATAGGTTAAAATGTTGATTTCACTTTAAAGCGTCACAGCAACTATCTCTATTTCATTTTAACTGCCTGCAACGTATAAGCTTAAAAATGTAGGGCTGACAGATTAACAGATTAACCCTTCTGTGCAACGTACAGGTCTCTCTCCTTACATCTGCATGGCCCCTGATCCCAGAAGTTTAAAACACTACAAATCATGCCGATTTGAAGTAAAATCAACGCAACCGGATCACAGATCTATGTTTTGAATCAATCGATCGCTTCTTGTTGGCCATTATTATGTTGGAATAAAAAAGGAAAAAAAACACGCTCTGTAATTAGTTAAATATTATTGTGATTTACGGAGTCTGTCTGTCTTGTCTTGTCTTGGCTTGTCTTGCCGAACGTGATCGAAATGCATGCCGGGAAG
>JAHPZR010040406.1:15000-19801 GCA_019787425.1 Platygyra sinensis | reverse complement strand
GATCGTGTCAAGTCGGAACACTGGGAGTCTGAGAGCATTGAGAGGAATTTAGGATTACTGAGACCAAATTAGTGATTTCAGATCCAGTGTGTAAAATGGGGTTGACAGGCCTGCACGACTCCTACGGTTCGTGGCATTTGTTCATTTGCCGTTTTTCTTTTCGGTCTCTTGACATTTTTGTAGCTTCACTCTTGCTATGAAGGGCTTTTCGTATTGTTTGTTAGGAGAAAACAGAGCCATTAGATCATGTTATGGCAAATTTTAAGAGGTCATAGAGGTCATTCAAGAGGCATGATTTTCGCTGTTATCTGGCGTGTCGCTTCGTTGAGTTTGGACACCTCTATAATTAACAATTATTCACCGAAGTGGAGGTAAATATCCACCACTTTCACCGACACTGAGGTGGAATAATTGTTTTAGTATATACCACACAAGCTGAATAACTAGCGGCCCAAAGAGTAACTTTCTTTGTGAAAATATACCGACAAAAGCCATTATGTTTTTTTTCGGCTGCTCGGAGGTGAATAGTACTTGGGCTAATCACCTCCAAGCTAGCCAATCAGCGCGTGCGAAAAGTACTATTTCACTTGTGTGGTATATACTAATTTGCCATATTAGTGCATTGTTGCGACTCTTTTCTATTGCAAGATATGTTTTTAGATCTCCAAGAATTTGCTTTTGAGGGACAAAATATGACATTTACCATGAAGGTGTTGCTTACTTGCATTATATATTGTGACACCGGGCCCGGATATGATTAGAACTATTTGCAAGTACAGCAGATAAATTCTTTAATAACATGTTGGTCGGCCTGTTTGTCAACAAGAGGAAAACTCGCTCGAATCGTGACAAAGGCCCAAATGTTAAGGTAGGAAAAGTTTGAGAATTAAATCGCAACTGTTCTGATAGATCGCATCTTTTGTGCGGGATCGTTGAATCTCTTCAATCGCATGTGTTCCGTCGATCGATCACATCTTTTTGTTTGGGTTCTAGCTCAGTTAAATTTATGTTTGCCGCAATTTTCAGGGTGGTCCATTTAGGGTAGTCCATGGGTAGTCCATTCAAGGAGTCCATGGACCAGGTCCATCGGGGTAGTCCATGGACTAGGGGTCAGCGAAATGTACCTACCCGTACCAAATCGAAGTGAAACCAGTGGATCAGTCTCTTGACTCTTCGAATTCAGACTAAGGAAATTATTTTATTTTTTGTGTGGTATTTGGACATCATATTTATATTTTGACAGGTCATGTATGAACATGGTTCCTAATTGGCATAGTCAAGAATTGTGCTTTGAAAAATGATAAATTAAACATTGTTTTATACAGTGAACAATGTGCCGTGAGGTTAATTCAGGCAAGATGAAATCATAGTTAGTAGATGAAAACAGGGAAATAGTTTTACTTCTTAGTAAATCGACTAACTGGAATTGAAATCAGAGTTATGCTAGATATTTACCGGTATAAGCTCTCTTTCACTTCAGTTGAGGTAGGCAAAAATTATTCGCTGGCTCTACCCCGGTGGAAAATTTTCTGTCACAGGTGGTCATCCAGGAGGGTCCACAGTAGGGTTCTCAGATGCCGCTTTCCTGCTCATTTTTACATGTCAATCCCCCCCATCTTGCCCCTTTTTGCCTGGAAATCCAGGCCCCACCCACTTTTCAAAGACGTTTTCCTGTTAAATTAATAATTGTAGCTGACAATTAACACAGAGACTTAAAAAAAATAGATATCGCCAGGAGATCACAAAAGAATTCAATGGGTAGCAGATAAGTAAGCACAAATGATTGTCATTTTCTTTCTGTAAACTGTTAATTTTCAGTTTTCTTTTCTTTTGCCCACGTATCAGTGAAAGAAAGATATTCATGGCCCGTAAACACAGGCAAGTGACAGTTTATTTCAAAGCTTTTAGCATCTTCACGTTCCTTGAAATTTGGGCTCTGAGAACTTTTCTTTTTCTAATGAACGCATTCCCACTTGCACAGGCATTAGCTAAATAGGTTTGTTTCTGCCAACTTGCAATTTTGGCGCTGGTCAATTTTGGAGGTACTGGCCCTCTTTGGCTTAGTCTGTCTTGCGTGACGCAAAAGCAAAGTGTGAGAAATAAAAACTGAGGCAGCGCAAGGTTTCAGAAGCACGCAAAAAGTGGGATTGGAATCCCGTATCTAACTCTGTTCCCTTTGCAAATCCCGAATCCCAACCACATGAAAACACAAAATCCCGCTCCCGCTCTTAATTTTGATTCCCGCTTCCGTCCCAGTTTTGAGCTTAAATCCGGAATATCACAGCGAAAAAAAAATGCAGAATCCTGCATCCCACCAAACCTATTGGGGACCCTCATCCAGACCAGCCACAACCAGGGTCTTTCTCACAATGCAAGGGAGGCAAAGGAGGAACGAGGTTGCAGATCTTATACTGTAACTGCAAAAATCCTGGTGCGCTGATTGGCTAATTTTCATTGTCAATAAAGCAGACATGTCATTGTCAATAAGCGGCACATGAATTTATAAATTATGCGATGTGTTAATAAGCGAGATCGGACAATTTGTTGTTGTAAAAAACAAATTAATGTCAGTTTTTCATGAGTCTGCAGATCTACTCGGCTATATAATCGCCTCTTGGATCCACAGCTACTCTGACAATGTTATAATGAAATTCATGATCAATAACAGGACAGATGCATGAAAAAATGTTAAATAGAAACTGTTGTTGGCCACCTTACCGGGAGAGAATGGGATCGCAGACCACTATTAGGAACTTGTCAATGTATAAATTGTTAGTTTCTAGCATTTTCAGCTTTTTGAAAAACAGGTCATCTACCTGGTTATATTCCAACAGCTCATGTTCAACTGCGGATTGACTGCAAAACAATCTCAGGTCCTGGTCTACAAGGAGGACCGACTTCAGAGATAGAAATGGCTTCACAGGAACATGAAGCAGGAGTTCCCTCCAGGGAATGACAATGGCACCTATTACATCACATATGCGAATGACAGAAACTGGTTTTCCCACAGCACAGGAAGTTTTGAACCTCGCAGCGTCAAAATATTTGAAGACAATTGACCCATCGAAACCAGAGGATTTAAATGGCTTTGTTTATTACTTGGAAAAAGTACGGAAAATGTTGATTGTGGATACCCAGTCAGGGAGTTTGATCATCACCATTGTATGTAGCTCTCTGGAAATACTTGACGAATTGTGGTACGATTATTGCAATGGCTTTCTCAATAAAATGGTTCAAAAATTCCTTGTGACTGACGAGGTTCTGAAGGAGCTTGGTCTCACTGAAGTCAAACTCATGACAACCATTTTAGAGGAGGACTACAGGGCTTGCCGAGAGTATTTGTTGCAACATTCAGGTAAATTTGTAGAAGCTTGGTGTATTTACATGCAGACTGTCTAATCTATTTGGTTTTAAACCTAAAGCGTATAAAGCCTTGTTCAGGGAGATGCTTGATTCTGCTAAACAAGAGGACTGGTCATTTAAGTACATGAAGGAATGTTACTTGCTTTGTTTTTTCTTTAATCTCACCATATGCATGTCTCCATCCAGGAATATGAATGAGTACTGGTTGAGACGGTGGGGAACATGAGTAAATTGATAAAAAATCAACAACATCTAGTGTTTATACGAAAAAAAATAAAATAATAAGACATGGTTGCTTGTAGATGTAGAATTTCTCTTCGATTGTTTAACTCGATATCTAACTTCTTCGCAGCCCTCATTTGTGAGATACTGTGCTGAACACGCAAAGAGAAATTCCATATCTATGTGTGCACATGTAATATTCTCCAATTGCAATAAGTGAACAATTATTGTTCACTTAGTCAATCCTCATGATGCTGCTGCATGGCCTATCAAGAGACTATGATCTCTTGGGCCCTATACTGGTGACTGTCACTTACTTCTGGGTTCTCCCAGAGCATTCTTATAATCCTCTCCAAAAGATGGATTGCCCTCTTTCAGCACTTTCCAACATCTCTCCTCCAGGTATCCCTTGGGCGATTATTTTGTATTTCCACTTATACCCCAGGGTTACGTTGTAGTTAAAAATCAATCTCCTGGCTAAGATTTTTATTGAGCCAGTCTCCATTTTTTGCGAGAGACGTGGAAAAAAAATTAGTCCTCAATCTAAATAACCCTAACCCTAACTCAACACCTTGAATGTTGGGCTACTCAAGCTTCGTGTTTACAATTGGCGAACGCAGTACATGGAAAGAAAACACGCATAGGATTTTATTCCCATTACTCTACTTGTTATAGTGGCACTGATACTCAAGGTAATCGGGAATATATTTATTCCAAATTTTTTTGTTTTACACGTAGTACAATATCGAATGATTGTATGTGTGTGACCTAAAAACCTTAGAATCTTCTTCCGAAAGACGAGTTGCCCTCTTCCAGTACTTTCCAACTTCTCTCCCTCAGGTGTCCCTTGGATGACCGTATTTCCTCTTATACTGTACCCTGGGGTGTCCACCTATGGGGTGAAGACCTCGTCTATGTTGCTGCATCAGTTCTATATGCTCATTTTATTTGTTTCTCCACTCCTGTTTATGGAGCACCTCACTTAAGTGCCATACTGATATTTTTAAGGATGTATATTTTTGTAAATTTTACTTTTAGCAAACAGTTTTTTTATATTAATTAGTTAGTGCTGATAGTATTCTTAATTTAGTGTCCCCTATTACATGTAGTAGGGCTTACAGTGTATGTGGCCAGCTAGAAGACTTTGACACTGAAATAAAGTTTATCATCATCATCATCATCATACCCAAGCCTCCTTTATCAAGGCTTGGGACTG